>JAHZMZ010002045.1:0-16526 GCA_027743805.1 Lepidocyrtoides sp. E14
TCTTTTAAATAAATGTCAAAATATTGACATTTTACATATAAATACCTGACACTGAAATGGCATTTGACTTCACACACCTTTTCTGGCTGAAAGTCGCAAGCTTATTGTTGGCGTGAACCCTGTCAAGTGAAAAGCCCAACCAAAATACTATTGAAACATAAGTTCCCTTGAACATTGTAGGCATGCAAAGTTTAGTTGTGTCAGTGCTACGTGATATTTTTTAGTACTGATCTGTATTAAATGGAAAAAACTCTGATTTGAACGTTAGCACTTGGATAGTCCACAACACAATACTTGGGGAGGATCAGTGGTTTTCAATTGGCTGGATATATGTATCTATATCATTGTTATTATAGTGTTGGTGGTCTGCTGAGTGATTCAATCATGCGAAAGAAAACAAGAGAAAATAATAATAATAGAGGAAAATGATGAGAGAAAAACGTGGTTAAAGTCTATGAAAACTTTCCAGGTACAGACGAGTGCGTGTATATCTGATTCGGAATGTAGTAGCGGCACGACTGTTGCTTCTCGCTTTTTTGGATCTGAAAAGACCTGGAGTAGCACAGTGTGTACTCCTACTCTTAATACGAAAGGTGGTAGCGTCATATTATAACGATAGTGGTAGCAACAACAGCAGCAGCACTTCTTCTCTGGTGTGTACCCGTTCTTCAAAAAGGGAGAAAAAGTAGTCTAAAATGGTATACACAGACAGAGAAAAGGATGGGAAACGGGTTGTTCGACAAAAATAGCACATGGTTTGGTCGTGGATGTTTTTCTTACTCCTGCTTTGCCAAAGAAGATAGATATGTAGATTTGCAAAAGCATTATATTGTAGAAAGGAAAGCATTCATGTTACAAAGTGGAGAAAGTTGGGAAAAGTGCGGAGATATCAGAAAAGTACAATTTCTCCAGTTCTAAAACTATACCACCACATTAGTTTCCCTACGAAAAAAGTTGAATTGAGGAATGTATTATATAGTAAACTCAAGTGATGCTTCAACTTCAACATCATCCTGCCCAATTTTAAGGAACATTGCATCCGGATATTCGCACTCTCATGAAATGCAATGCTGATTGGAAATGAGTGTGGGTATAGTGGCATTTGAAGGGCTTTAGCCGGTGCACACAATCGTTTCAAAGGTATATCAAGAAATACAATGCAAACACGTTGAAATGAACGATCCAATAAAATTCTATATGAACAATTTTATGTTGTTAGTTTCGGATTTCAGGATGTTTGTATTTCACAAATAAATAGGATCTAGTGGCAATTCGATGAGAAAAAGGTATTTAGGTATTTTCGAATCTTATCTACAAAAGAAAATCAATTCGCCAACTTTAAGAAAAAGCAATATATCCACCGATTTTCTTTTCAAAACAACCCCAGTACGCTTGTATACATAATATACACAGACACGTCCAAACCAGCTTCTTATAACAAAAGGTCTGGTTTATTGTTTGTGCACTAATTTTGCAGCGTCAGTAGGTATACATATACATAAATAGCGCCGAGTTTGATTATATTATAATGGGAACATCAATACCCACGCATTATTTCATCAAAAATGTTTTCAAGAAGATATATATACGTACATTTTTGGCCTCTTCATTTACTTTTATTTAATTACGATGAAACGTAATAAAAAGGAAAGTTGGTTAGTTTCTCGAAAAATTGACCAACGACCATTTTGTGCTACATCATTTAATGCATGTAATGCTTAAACATCTGTTGTAAATCGAAAATCGTGTAAGCTCGCCTCTCAAGCTTATATTGTGCCGCTTACTCCAGGCTTTACATAGCTTAAGATATGATGATGTTGAATCGTTGAATTGAGCAATCAGTGTGTGTAACTTGTGCAAGTAACGAATGATGAACTCTTAAATCAGTTTTTCCAAGTCCCTGGTCCCTCCGGCATACCTTTTTAGTATTTGTGCAAAATCAGCAGTGGCTATACTCCTATGATGATCATGATCAAATGCTGATGATGCTAGAACTCCTCTGGGATTACCGAGGAAGAAGCTTACATGGACTAACATAACTTATTGATGTGCAATAGACGGTGATTGATAACATAATATGATTTTGGAGCTGGCCATCGCATTCTCATTTTCCATTCCTCAGACGGCACACGTGGAGAACATCTTTTCCTTTTGGTCTTTAGTCCACAATCCGTTCTTAATTACATTGAGAAAGCCTATTATTGTACAACAAAGGTTGATAACTGATGATAAAAAAAACAAATAGGCAGGCATTGAGTATTGACCATAGCTCACATAATACGATAATTATTATTATTATTATTATTTATCATTAACTACACTAATAATATCATTCAACCAAATAGAACCGAAACATGTGCAATTTTTGCAGAAATATTGTATTTGTGTATCGATTGTATGAAGCCCATTGTTCAAAATAATTAAATAACAATTATGCTAGAGCACAGCAGTTAGTTGGAAGTTGTAAGCTCNGCTCTGTATGAAGTCCATTGTTCAAAATAATTAAATAACAATTATGCTAGAGCACAGCAGTTAGTTGGAAGTTGTAAGCTCTAGAAGATGTTTCTTTTCAGATGCACATTGCTTTGTTCTACTTAAACAATCTTTTTTTCCTAACCGCTAGATCATTAAACTCTTCAAAGTAGCATCAATGTGCTAGCCAATAACCACATTTATTATTACCTACAAACTCCTAGTCATCAGTTAGAAAAGCTCGCGGTGTATAAGTATGTACCTAAAAGAACCATAAACCACGACGAGTTTCATGATATCTTGATACAGGAAAATTTTAAGCAAAAGCTTTTTAATTTGGCTTCTCTCCCAGCCAACACCATCTATTAGTTTAGTTTGACGTGAGGCATTGCTATATTCAAGCTTATAATAAAAAGATAAAAAGATAGGGGAGGGAAGAAAACTCTCCACCACCATAAGGTAGTACTCATCTCACATCACATCATACAAAAAGTTTGTCCTTTAAGTCTTCCTCTCGTAACTCATTTCATTATTTTGATGCAACTTACTTTTTACCGACAAGTTAGGAAAAAGTATAAGTAGTGAGATACGTTGAAAAGTACGTGCTGTTCTGCTGACTTGCTTCTATATGTATTTCGTTTCGTTACGTTTTGCAGCAAATTTGTCTTAAGCTGAGTGAGACGATATGTGTGTGCTTCATCAACCTGTAAAAAAATTATGAAAACTTTGCCTACTTTACCACCACCGCCTGTGAGTAGCCCCTCTTCTCGTAAGGAATGCCTACTTGCCGTATGCTTAATGCACAAAGTAACTAAAACTATGCACACTGAAAAAGTGCTGAAATTACCAGTATTACCACGTTCATTCTTATTAAGCATACATATTACCGAAGAATCATCATCAATGTAATTTACCTTTCATCGAAGGAACATGCTGTACCAACTTAAACATTTTTCCCTCATCACAACAAGCGTATAATGTCCTTTCATATGAAAGACACAGGTTAATCCTGTTTTGCGTCGAATGGATAAAAGAATGGAAGAACATGAGTGGGTAAACTTTTCTTATTAGACGCATCTTTTTGCTATTACACAAACGTACGACGACTGGACTGGTTGGGTGGGTGCTTACTTTTTCCTCGCACTCTCGATCTCGTTCCTCAGTTTACAACTTCCATATTGGATTATCGGGACAGGGACACGCTTAGCAGCATCTTCTATTCTTTTTCAAACAATGTCTTGGGAGAGATGTGTGCAATTAATTTGAGTGCGAATTGCCACAAGAATTGTTTCGTGAAAGAAAGAGTAGAGTTTTATGTAAAAAAAAGAAAAGCATATAGAGTACTATGGTTTTGTGTGCAATAAAAATAGTAGTTATGCATGTATTTGCCTACTTCAATTGCTGCTGAAAGCAATCATTTTACTAACAATACCAGGTACCTACATTTTATGAATGCCTACATGGGTACACATGCACTTGTATACCTAAGTACATGCGATGCATTGAATAGAACACTTTGAAAGTTTCATAGTTTTTCAGCCCGTTTTTATTACATTTTATGACTAATGACAGTATTTCATATTTTCATATAACAAATACAAAAAAATCTATCATGAATTCAGCGCGATATTTTTTCGTAGTACTGCGTAGTGGTGAAGTACTGTTTCTTTTTACATTTTTATTTAAGTCTGTCAATTTGAAATTGAGAGTAAAATCATAAATTAACACAAGCTGTAACATACCATAATAATGCAAAATACAAAGTTGAAGGAAATTCCATTAAAAGTCACTATAAAATAGGCAACACTACTCAATATTAAATCAGTATATATTTCCCTGCAATGTCATCATCACCACAACTCACGATTTACACAATATACATACATAGTCATTATTAACTTGTGGTTTGAAATTTATCAGTCAGTCTGTTTTATTCTTAACGTAAAGATTAGCAAGTAGGTACATAAAACATTATCAGTGTAGAGTACGTAGCTTATTATTGCAAAAGATAGAAAGGTATTATCTTACCTTAAAAAGAATCAATTAAACTTAAATTATTGGTCTTGTACAATCAAAAGTGTATTAATTTGTAAACCAATATAGTAGTTCGTTGGCACATTTTATGTACATGTTGTAAATTATTCTTCATTGTGCAAGCTGCACATGGACTACATAAATATATTATAATTGGCGTGTCGTATTTGTGTTCAATATATAATGTTATTCCTATCTATATCCTAAAGAAAAAATAGCAGCAAAGGTTATTAAAACGTAAGGTTTACTAGGCTCAACAGAGGAAAGCATACAAGATTTTTGTCTCAATAAATATACGTAATAATGGTTATTTTTGTATAAAATATAGCAGTATGTACTTATAATATTGACGTTTGAACTATTGAAATAGAAAGACATTTGTCTATGTCGTATAATTCTGTGGAAAAACTAAAATTAGAAAAGGATAACTGGAAAAACTTACATAGGTATGTATAGAATCCATTGATTGATAAAGGGTTGACAAGCTCCTCAAGTGTGCTTGCTTATTGCTTACACACAAAAATATTTATTTGCAGAGACATATTTTAGAGCAAAGAAAGAAGCAGTTTTTCTCATTTGGTGTTTGTTTATAACAAAGAAAATAAAAACCCGCATTCCCACTATTATTTGGACTGTTTGCACAGTATGGTTAAATATCATAGCATTATCCATCGTGTATCGCACCGCTAACAAAAAAGGTTTTCTCGCAGCAGATCAGTCTCTACAGGTTTCCGCAGTATTTCATTCAAGACGAATAAAAAAATTCTTTCTGTTTTCAGTTTTCTTTTTTTACGTACATATCCTGATTATTTTGTTGTACGGAACGAAATACGATTACTTGCTGAATTGGTCTACTTTAACTGTGAAGCGTTATGAATCGTAGAATATACGTAAGTCATAAACATAGTGAATATATCTAAAGTAATTGGAGTAAATTAATATAATAGTAGATTATCATCAGGGTTTCATGCATTGCCTTTTTCGATGTCCTTTCATACACTAAATTGCGATAAGCTTGGATGGTGTATACATAGTACAGTTTCAGTGTACTGCTTGCGATTCCTTCTTTTATCCGTAAGTTTACTTATCAACACATCAGTCAAAGATGCGAAGCATTGCGAGTTAACGAGACGAGTAATAATACCATTTATCATGAAATTGTTTATCGTGCTTAACCATCCCCACCATCATCATTATCACTTTTTCTGCGCCTGACATTTATAAACGTATTAAAATACTTACAATATGTATAATTATACTCAACCATTTACAATATAACAATCATTTGAACGATGTGGGCGTGAAATTACATTTTGTTTCTGAACACCTAACGCCTTAAATATGGCACCGGGCCATTACCATTGATATCCACGCATGGTGAATCGGCACTTGGGGCTGCCAGATCATTTACAGCTGCTGCTTTCTCCAACTGGCCCCTTAGCATGAGCATGTAACTGTTATTAGCAAGATTCGTTTCTCCTTTTGGTCCAGCAGCCAGGGTACGAGCGTGTTTCTCTTTCTGAGCAGCTTGAATTTCCGCTGCTGCGTTACGCTGATGCTGATATGCTTCAATATAAAAGTTTGTGAAGAGGGCGATGAGTGTAATACAGTAAATGATGATGTAGCAGTTAAGGACAAAGGGGAAGTCACAAGTTGTTGACATTCCAACCACTAAGTGGACGATAATGGCAAGAAATTGAATCTGACAAAAAAAAGGTTACGTAAAAGAATAAAAACAAAAGAAAAATAGATCGCTTTGCAGATTTTGCTGTTTCATTTACTTTTACAGCAAACCTGTGCACGTAAAGAAGCAGCGTTTATCGCACTACATGAGTTAACTGACCATAACATGCGCTTCTGAGAGTAATCTTGTGGCAAGCTATGCGTGCATTACTGTTCTACCCCTTTCATTTTATATTGTTTATTTTCAAAGATGAGTGATGGTGCTGCCCAAATGCTTGATGTAAAACTCTGTGCGATTCATCACAAATAATTAGTTCCCAAAAGGATTTTTTAAAGCTGGGTGCCTAAATGCATAAAAATTGGTGTTATTTTGATACTTTTTTTCAATCGTGACACAATCTGTGTGCAGATAAAATTTTCTTGGTCAAAGAAGAATTAATATTCATATTAACCTTTTGTAATTACCTATCACATGAGCCTACAACGGCTACAACCTTGAAATAAACATTTGGTGACTTGATTTGTGACACAAATATTGTTTACATACATTTTCTGCCTGCACACTGCGCACCTATTTAGTACCTAATGCCTACTTCTACTTTTTGTTGCTCGTTGGGGGCACACAAACAAGTTGTTTTTTCTCTTTGTTACTATTATTGTGTTATATGTATACTGTTCTAATCAAGTCACTCCGTCACTTAACTGATTGTAGACGAAAAGGGAGAGAAAAATAAGGCCATCATATTATGGGCATAAAACAACTGATTGTGAGTAAATTCAATAGAATATTGTACGATGAATATCACACCGTAAAGAAGTTTTGCTTTTAAAAAGATCTAAATCCAAGGTCCTATTAGTATTCTATAAAATATGGAATCCTCGTTTATAGCATCCTCAACAGAATCTATACACATCTGTGTTTACATTATGCATGCAAATGTAATACAATAAGCTGGTTATCTGTCGCCCATTACAAGTAGAATTATCCCTTCTTTTTGTATGCAACTAAAATGTAAGTGCATCAGTATCATTGTTGCCACCGTTGGCAAAAACTGGCTTTCCTCCTTACATCAGTCAGAAGTTGACATGATAAATGGCATAAATATTTATATGTATTCTATAAAAACTATATAGTACAAAAAATGCAACGTATTCAGAATTTTTTATGATATATGTGGCTATTATGCATATTACGAGATAAAATCAGGCACGGCATAAATATGACATTGTTACATCTACACCGACTGTAAACAATGTTTACAGCGAGATGCTCATCTAACAGATATATCACTGCTTCCAACTATTATTGTGTCAAAAGTAACACAGTTCAGTGACATCGTTTGTTTTTGTTTATTTTTTTTAATTATTGATAAAAATATTATTTTTTTTGTATTTAGTATACTTGCCACTACATGTGCACTGAAAGAAAACTAATAAAAAATAGCATAGAAATCAAATTATAATCTTAGAATAGTTTGATTTGTAATGAGTTTTTACGTTAAAATAATTTACTACAATATCATAGCAAAAAAATAACGTGAAAATACGCAGTTCACACTTTTCCATTTGATAATTTTTTTTTCATAGGTAGGTATCAAGTCATTTTACAATCATCGTCTTTCCTACAACTATATAAAAAACCAGTCTCTTTCATTAGTTTTTCTTTCCCAATATTACTCGAATGATCTGAGCGTTGAAATTGAATCATGTAGTATGCGTATTATTACTGCATCAGTCAATGCATGTATGCACTTAAGTAGCAAGTACAGGTATCATTACGCACAACGTGATGATTCTTTCAAAGGAAACAACACGATCGACGAGGTGGGCCTACAAAAATTTCATATTTCACAGGACGACGACAGATAATGATGTGCAGAGAGAGGAAATGTGATGGGGAACTTACTTTGTCCTCCGGGAAAGTCTGCATCAAAAATACATCGAGTTAATATAGAGAAATACGACGATACATGGCAAACAGAACAAATACTTTTAATAATCTATTTAGCGTACATTTTCCTGCAAGCCACCAGTTGAGAATCATAGAGCCATGATGATATACGTGTAGAAATGTCACTTGAGAATTCTTCTTCCGTAAAATGAAGAAGAACTGAAAAGAGGAACAACGTTGAAACATATAAAAATGATTTTCAACGATTTTTTTACTTAGTTAAGTACGTAATGTTACTCTAAATTTGGAACGAACGAAAGCAATGCGCTACTGAAGTGTGTGTGAAGCGCAAGCAGAAGAGTAGTAAGCACGCAAACTACGCAATATAATTACATTTCATGTTATACATATATATAGTATGATAAAGTCAACAGTGAGGATTTAAGTCACCTTATTTTTTCACATAAAAAAATAAAAGGAAGGAAAAGAGAGAAGTAGAGAGGTAGTTCATTTGGACGGAAGTGAAGTGCTTACCGTGTCTAACAAGTCGATTACTTTTGAAAAGAAGAACCACCAACATGCTGCAGCCATCTAAAAAAATATACCAAATATAAAAAGTAGATTATCTATGCCAGATACTTACACATTGCCGTTCTTTCTCCCACTTTTTTGCACCATTGCATTGGTGGTGCACACATTTTTTTAGTCCTTTTGTGTCATTCTGCGATCGATAAAAGTCTAATAATGTGTGATTTTTCACCTGAGCTCTTCAGAAAATCGAGTTATGATACTACCTTCATATATTTTTATATGAATTTTCCTAAAAATTGTTTTCTTTAACACGTGAAGCGAGAAATATTGTGGGATACCAATGAAATCTACGTGCGAGAAAGTATTCCTCAGGATTTTAAACAATTTTGGCATGCGTGTTACAGAAAACAGAATGATGTGCTTCAGCAAAAACTTTAATTGTCTCATGCCCAATCAAAACTATGTAGCATGCATAGGAAGTTGGGTGTAGGGAAAATATCTCAAGATATTTTATGCGTTTCAATAAACTTGATGCATGAGCTCGATTGAATTTGAGCAATCTGAATATTTTCGAGCAGCATCATTTTAAAGTTAACCAAAGTATAAAATTTCGCAGTGTGGACTGAGAAAACCTTTATAACACTTTATGACACTTTTGTCCTTACAGTATGTAAAAGTGTAAAATATTAATTATATCTTACCCTGAGAGCCTGAGGTGAATTACTTCTGTCGATCAGTTGGCATTTCAAGCTATAATTTGCCTGCCAAGCGCTGATGACAAACTGTAAAAGATCAAATCAGATACTTTGTAAAATATTTTGCTTCAACTTTTATTTGCAAAAAACAAAGAAATTGTGTAGACTTACCTCTTTGAACATGTATCCAGATATACAAACTTGAACGAAATTGTAAACCTTTAACAAGTTTCGCAACGTGTAAGGTTTCCTACTTTCCATAAGAATAGGACCAATCATTACTACCAAGTAGTAACCAATAATAATGGATAATATTGGGGTCCATCTTTGCATCAGAAACCAGGTTTCCACTCTTGGATCTGGAAATTTTAAATGAAATTTACTCAGTAACATGCATATACGTAATATTCTCTCCTGGCAAAAGATTCCCTCATGTTATCTAATAACTGTAAATTGTGCATCTGTAAAAAGTTTTTCATAGATTGTTGCATAATAAGTTATGTAAACCTACTAATAACATTAAACTTTCTACAAATTTTCTCGATAGAACTTAGGTTGAAAATGTAGTTCAAGGAAATTACTTTTAGAGTAAATACCATCTGATTATTGATTACATTCGTTCCTCCTTTATTTTTCTTACAAAGTAATCAACCAGTAGTTACTTTTAACATGACTTTATAATCAGTTAAGAAGACTGCTGCCACTTTCATTACACGCTATGCCATTTTTTTCCTAGGTTGTTTGTTTATGGGAGGGATGGATGAAGAACTTGTCTTTTTTGACAAGATATCGTTACTTTGATGGCAATGAATGATAATAAAAAATAGTTGCACTCTGCACTGCTGCACATGGGTTACGTATACAATGTGCGTAAGTCATAAGCGCCTTTAATTAAGTGCTGGTACATGTCAAATTCTGACGGAAATATGAATTTCATTCGTCATCTAATCTCGAAATTCCTTGAAGCTACATTGCATTTTTTTTCATTTGTTTTGCAGCAGTTTAAAATTTTATCGTGAAAACAATGGATAACGATCTTTAAAATAGGATGCTTACTTACTCTGAACCAAAATAAGGAAGTTTATGCTTTGGTATATTATGTTTCTTAAAAGTGCGGACACGTCTAAATGTGGACATGTCACACAATTGAAAGTTGATCTGTGTTTGGTTATATTTGGATGTTTTTGGAGTAAATATTTATTGCGACACCGTACCATAAATATTTGAAGAGAACACCATGAATAATTTACCAATTAAAAAGAGGATCCTTGCAAAATAAAACCTTTGTTAATATGCTTTATTTTATACTTGACTAAGCTTAATTAAAGTGTTTACAATTTCCCGTAGACAGCACAAGATTTGAAAATATTTGTTACATTTCAAAACAAATGAAGTTTTTGAATTAACCAGGTAATGATCAAAAAATCTTACATATTTAGTTATAGTTATTACAGTTTACACAAAACCAGTTCCAGAAAATATCAAATTTTCCGAGAGTATTTTAATACACATTTTATCATATTAGCATCCACTTGATAGGACATGAACCGCTGTTTGTTATCTCCTTGAACACTCTCTGCAAAACGGTAAGTATTGTTGGTCGTGCGTGATTTCCTAACTTGCATAATGAATCACTATTTATTCTTCGTCCCAAGCTTTCATTTCTTCGAGCAATTTCAAACCATCTCATATGCCCCAAAACTAAATATCTACGCACAGTGTATGTAGGTACTTACACGACAGTTTTTAAAGTGAATAGGTAATCACTTCATTCAATATTTTTGCCATGTTTGAAATACATTATCACGGTTGTCTGAGCGCGTTAAGGAATGCGAATTTACGAAAAGATACAAAATCCCTCATTCATCATCTTGATGTTGTTTTTCATTTTTTCCTCGTTCATGTCGTAAGTGCTACATAGAAGTTTATATTAATTTTTAGCCAATACTGTTTCAAATTTGGACAGCCAACTCAATTTCTTCTACAGCACCAGGAGGGACACTAATTATGACGTGTCAGTCTGATTACATGAGAAAATCTTTTAAATGACAACTTATTCATCATCAAGGTATAAACCGTTGACACATGAATTACAAAATTCGATAAAATAAAGGAAAAACCAAGAGAATCAAATACTACGGTAGAAATTATATATTTTGTTACGATAATCACTTAATATTGAACATTCAATATCCTCTTAAAACATCTTAAATTGCTTCCATAAGCATTTAGAGAAAACGAGAGAAAAAAGACCAATAGACTGTGCAGCATTGTATAACGCAGGCACACAACTTGTTTCACAATGCCCCATTCCGTCGTCTACTTTGCTTCAACCAACCTATTTGATGACGAAAAGGCTTTTTTTAAAAAGGGACAAATTTTTTGTTTGCAAAACTACACTTTTGCATTTCGTTTTAAACTGTAAGTTACTACAAATTTGAATTGGCTACTGTCAAAAATAATGTCTGAATGATAATCATAATCATAAACAACTTTATTTTTGTTGCATCATTACCTTTTGTACTTGTAAACAACAACGGTTACTAAATTGTTGAATTTTTAAGTATTAATGTGTTTGTGTCGGCGAGAGGTTGTTCTTGAGTGCAGCGTTACTTTCATTCATTCCTTGTTACCGAACGTGGTTGACATAATTTCTTGTTGGTTGTAATTACGTATGAACAATGTATTTAGTTCGCTGTACTATCCTAAAATGTTGTGGGGCGAAAACAAAAATGAACAAATTGCGTCCACGGTATCCTTATATATCGGTGAATGACCCATTATTTTGCATTTAGACACTTTCCTAAATAGTTTTGATCATCATTGCTAGCAACTTTGTACTATTTTACCACATCAAAACATTTAGGACTCTAAAGGGTCAATCACTGAATTAATTTATTCGTAGTAAGCAGCATAGCATCAAGATCAAGGACGACAACGAGCATGAATAACTAAACAACACAATAACCTGCCCAGCGTTAGTTTTCATTCTTCTTCACCTTTCGCTTATTGCCCATCAATGTTGCTTACTTTACATTTTTAGTAACCATACATAGTCTTCATACAAACAAACAAATCTACACATGCAAATTAGTGTTTTTTTGTGTGGTTTACTAACACAACAATCCATGTTAGATGAAAATGAAAATAGACTGGTGACCAGAAGAGCGACAACATTTTTGCTGTTCAAAAACAATTACCAAGCACTAGTACTATGTAGCAGTAGTTTACTATCACTATCATCACCACATAAAAAATGTTTAATTTAACGTAGAGTACATTGGCTTTGGCATCCATTTGAATGCTATTTTTTCAGCCTGTCATCCTTTCGTGACTGCAATATCTATGGTCAGTTTTCAAGCTAATTATTAAGTAAATGGATGTAACACTGTTCTCAACAAATATGCAATTTGAGCAGTGTCCTTATTTTTTGTGTTATCTGGGAGTAAAATGGCACGCTTTTCTGCTACTTTTACATGCACAGATTAGAAGAGGAGAAGACTGAAGACTAGTGTGCCCTGAAACTAGTAATACTAGTACAGCAATGCTGGCATATTTTCAATTTATACTCATCGCTGTACCGCAGCACATGTACAGATTACTTTGTGAAGAAACACAAAATTTCGTAGTCTGTAGTGCTGCAACATGCAGTCACTGTATCCACCTTCAAAACAGTAATTTCAGTCGTCGCCCTTCATTAGAAAAACTCGGCATTTTTTTTAAAAAAACAACAACAAAGTGGTCGGGCAAGGATTTTGTATGCATATGAAATCTGGGCCAACACCATCACTTGACAAATGCAATAAACTGTGATACAACAATTCTCCAACATGATCATTTTATCGTAGTAGTAGTAGTATTTGGTGGCACATTGAAAAAGTAGTCAATAATGCATCACGATCATTGTCATCATCATTACGTTGAATTGGTGCCTATTATACCTGTACGGTCGCTGTTACATGATTTTTTCGAAGACAAAAAACGCGTTATGCTGTAACGCAAACCAATCTTATTATTTTCATTTTCCTCTTCTTTACAGTATCGAATTGAGTCATTCCCTATGTATTACAATATTTACAATGTGCGAAAGCACACATGTATATAATTTGTGCTTGCCCACACAATCTTTAATTCAATTTATTCACCTAAACATATTTGAAAAAAACGTTGTTTACGACCAAATAATTTATGAATGCACGACCAAAATAATTAATTTAATGTATATTCAATACAATTCTATTCGCCGACAACTGTATTCCATTTTTACTTACTTTGATTACAGAGTTATAAACGTTTAATGTAAATTTGATGATGATAACTACATACTTGCTCCTGTTACACTCATTCCAATGACCTCTGTTTGTTTTGATTTTGACGATTAACTAGTTGTACCTATGTGTGCTATTATTACTGTAGACTAATTTGTCAGTGTGTAGTTTAGTTTAGTCTCATGCAAACCTTAAATATTAATTATGCCATTAAATGATTATGCCTTTTAAATATGACAATTGACAACATCGGCCATTTGTTTTACTTGATTAACATTGTTATATCATTTTTTGGCAGTCCATAAGTTCATTGGCAATGTTTTTTTTACCAAATTTAATACTCAAAAATGACTTATCAAATTTTTCATACTGGTGCATTGATCTTCCTTGTCTAATAGATGGGTATGATAATCAAATAATGATCTCAATTTCAAGAAAGGATAATCATAGTTTATCAATTTTATGAATGAAAGGTGAAAATAAAAACGGAGCACGATTTTCTGTAGCAAAGAAAAAATAATTGAAAATGTCAACTTGCATGTTCTAAATTCTTTATTCCTATAAATATAGCACCTATCTTTACAAGTTTTATATATCAACCGTCGCAAATAGTGACCTCGCCCATAATCATTGTAGCAAACTTGACTTTTAAAATAAAATGAATCTTTATAATATAAATATATGTAGGAGTACTTTTGAATTACTTACCTGGAACGTATTCATAGATGGTAGTCTGTAGACCATATAGTACGACAAGAATGTACCCAAAAATAATTGTCATTGGTGTTTTCATCATCTTGAGGCCGGTTTGATTTCAATAGGTGTTACACTCCAGAATAAATGCAAAAAATTTGAAAGCTAGTCAACGACTCTCTATTGCTTTCCGAAAAGCAAAAATAATTGAACAATACTGCAAAAACCGAACTGAAACACAAGTTCACGTTTGAAGAAACGGGGAACCACTTCAGCGATTGTGTACACAAAAATTAATTTCTTTCAATGCAGTTATTTTGAGCAATAAAATATACTGAATGAAAGCAAACTGAACACTGGTTAAGATTTTTTTCTAACTTGCATGCAAAAATGCACTGAACTTCAATTTTAGACTCTCCTATGATTTTATTTGGCAAGAACACATATTTCCCCTTTAAAATGTGAAATGACCTGGATATGATATCCCTCAGTTCTTGTCACTTGTTCGGCTGGAGAGGAGTGGATACGCATTTACGCTATCCATCATCTAGCGAATGCATAGCCCAATGTACAAATTGTCGTTTCTAGTGCAATTCAAATATCAAAATTGCACACACAGATTTCCTCTCATATTAAACTCGACTTGCTGCCGATACACCCAAAATTCTAAATGAATACGAACAATGCGCAAAATATGAAAAATTAAAACCTTTGCGTTGGTACACAACACATTAAAAATGAAACAAAGTATGGTACACCGATGATATATTTCTGCACTCGGTGTGGTTTAACTTTCCTTTTTTAAAGTTGACAGAGCACCATCATTGGCGTCTGATACAGCAATGTCAGTGTTACGCAGAGGTAGGTATGAGGAAAGGAAGGTTCCGTCCTATTACCTGATTAAATAATCTTCTCAATAGTTTTTATGCTACATTTCTTTGTGTTACCAAGAAAAAAGACTGTTTACTTGAAAATGTTCGTGGGTCTCTGCTCAAGTACTGCCTGAACAAAGCTGACTATATGACAGAGAACTTGTCGACAACTTGCTCCTCTCTTTTACCTCACGACTGAAGATTTTGTCCTACTTTTTGGTAACTTAAAAAAAATCTAGCATTAATAACTGACTTGCTTAAACTATGAAGATGCGTATAAATGTGTCGTAACGCGTAATATGTACTTGCCGCATATATTACACACATTGTCCACTAATTCATTGATGTACTTGTACATTTTGATAGCAGTAATTTCATTTCATACTATTGAGTTCTTTCCTTAAACCGTTTTACAATTACTTAACTCATGATGTCGTACGTACAGGTATTGTTTTTCTTCGCTGTTACTTGTACTTCGACATGTACTGCATCTGTACACTGAATAAATATAGGTAACAAGGTGCGTCTATGTGTGCTTGTATTTTTCACTAGTTATCAGACTTTAGTGATTTTGTCTTTATATTATGAAGGAGTACATTGCTGTAAACTGTATGATTTGATGCGCAAAGTGCAAACTTAAAAAATGCACGCGACATTGATAGTATCGTAATCGCTGGTTACAGGTATCTCATTGATCATAATGCAATAACCATGAGTGAATACGATTAACTAATTGTAAACTTTATTTTTGTTCGCGACCTTCACGTTAAGATAAATATGTAACAGAAGTTACATAGGTACTTATTTTTTTGAGTAATGTATCTGCATGTAAATATGCATAAAATACGTCGTACCTATATACTTTTGTAACAAGATTTTGTATGTTTTTGTAACATCAATTCAAAAGGGTCTAGTCCAAATAACTGCGTGAAAAGCAAAACAAGCATTCGCAGTACTTTGATTGTTAGCTAGTTAGTACAGTAACAAAGTAATCTGGTAATGCATTGTACGCTAACTGGCTTGGTGAGATCCGTCTTGTTATTTTGTGCGCAGTGGATGTATGAGGAATTTATAGCAAAGAAAAATAATTGATAACTAGTTGATTGTCTGTCCGATTTTATGTACGAAAGCGAAAGCGGTGGCGTTAATAATTTTTAATAATAATTTTTGAAAAGCATTGTTATATATAAGCAATATAGGTAATGGAAAAAATCATTAAAACAGTGTCGGATGGCAGACCAAAATGTCTAAAAGTGTTTTTATTTACGTTCGCTACTTCCACTCCTCTGCCAATAATGTCACTTATAACCATTGTAGAACAATCGAAAGCAAATATTTTTTTACGTGGGGCTACTACCACTACCTATTCACATTGTTTTTACATGAC
>JAHZMZ010002046.1:0-11635 GCA_027743805.1 Lepidocyrtoides sp. E14
AGTGCTAACCAAACCAATTTTAAAACAGGCACGCGATGCAACATCAAAGAGAGATGCTAACAGCAATAATAATAATAACCCAAACAGCAGCAGCTGTAAATTAGCATTAGTGCAAAAAGAAAAAAAAAATAAGCCGTTACCAAAAACGCTACTAGTAGCAAAAAGTAATAACAGAAATAAGTACGGTTGATGATGAATGATGATGATGACTACCTAATTTGAAAGTGCAAAACCGCAGTGCTAATACATCTCTGTGTAATGTGCTAAAAGTAACGTCTGTTGCTCTTTAATGTGGCTTTCACAGAGTGTGTAGCACACTGAGTCGACAAACAGATGAAAACTCAAAAGCAATTAAATCATTACATTTTATCTTTACGTTGCATAATTTTTGATAAACAAAATATTCATAATAAATTGGTTGAATGGGTTGTATAAACATGACCAAAGTCAACAAATGACTACGCAAGCTGATGACGGTTTAGATTTGCGCTTTTCATTGACCTATTTACAATGACTGGCAAAATATGTGCTTGCTTAAATCTTTTAAAAAACATCAACAAATTAAATTTAAGCATTTTTTCAAAATGCACATTTTCAGGAATTCGATCATCGAGTAAGCAGTTTTTTCAATCTGTTTGAAACAATCAAAACGAAAAACTTTTCTAATCTAAAAATAGTCTTAAGTCAACTTTTTTTTCTGCTAATAATGCCTCCATAAAAAAATAAGGATATCCTATTCAAATGAAATGAAAACGTTTACTTTAATGTTATTGCTTTTTGTAACAAAGTATCCAATAATTCTAGTCGTTTGCACGTTCCATTACAGTTATTTGTGTAAGTAAACTAAAATAGCTGTAGGTAGTAGGAAGGGATCCATAAAAGCAATATTATTATTAATGTTTACCTCCACGATTTTACCTTTTGTTATTGTTATGATGATTATTATATATGCACTCTCGTAAATAATTCAGGGAATACAATATGTCAAAAAAGAATGTGTGTAGTATGTAGTAGTAGCATGCTTTCAGTCAGTCATCATCGAACTTCCAAGTAGCACCCTCCCACTCATCACTCTTTCTTTATCATTATCAGTATTTATTTGCTTTATGGCCAATAAGTAGCTTAAACTTAGTTTACTTTACCATTTCATCATTCCTATTTGCATCGTCATCATTATCACCGATAAAAATCAAGTACTATTTTACGACTGTATGTGTGTGCATGTAAATGTAGAAGCAGTTTTATACTACCAGGTAGGTAAAGTAATAATGGCAAAACTTGAGACACTGACAAAATCTGCTCCATTACTTCAACTTAAGTGACTTTTCAAGCACATTTGCTATCAGCGTTACTTTAGTTTTTTTATCACCACCGTGGTACATTTTTTTAGGATAATTATTATCATAAAATTAAATGTACGTTTAGGCAAATTGTCAAAACAATCACACTACTTAGTGTTATGCGTGTATACAGCAATTTGCAATGTTTTCGTTTTTTTAAAAGCGTATTTGAAATATGTCCTTATTTTATTGACTTTTCTGCTTTCGTTTGTACATTCTTATGTTCCATTAAATGAGAGCCAATAAAAGGCAATAATCATGTTGGGAAAGTCGGTCAATTATCGTCCGTAATTGTGTAAAGTGTATAGCTTACTCTTATTACAATGAAAACATCGATGAAATTAAGGATGCACAAATATCTTTCAACCAAACTAAAAATATCTACCTGTATAGTTTACTCCCGTTGGAAAGTTATTTAATGGTAGCAATACGAATTTCATACATTTTTTGCGTCATTTGCGCATCGCTGAAAGAAAATTTCTTTTGGATGGGAACACTGTAGTCTTAGATTAATAATCCGACTTTTGTTCAGTTTGATTGAATTGTAATTAAACTTGTTGAACCATCGGACATCGATTTAGCCATTGCTGCGTGCATATAGTCGAAGGAAGAAAGAGACAGGTAGGCAAGTTTGCAAATAATTCTGAATCATGGTTTCATCTTTCTAGCACTAGACTACTATTTAAAAACTAGTCGTGCAAAAAAACAGCAGCTTTTTCAAGTTAGGATGATCAAATGTAAATTAATTAAACTGAATGCAATAAAAACTACAAATGAATTTAGTTTGTTTATAGCATAAAATAGTACTAAAAGACGCTTTCATGTAAGTAGTATAAAATGCACTGAATTAAGTAAAGACTTTAAGCATAAATTTTATTGAAGATGTGCACAGATGAGTAAATCTCATCATCATCATCCTGTTTTTCCTTTTTATCTCGACTTCCTCCTAATTCCAAATTGAATTGACTGAAAATGAACTGTCTGTCCTTCTACTCCATAAACTTTTGGTACACACTTATCCTGTAGTAGTCTCATTTTATTTGAAGACTTTGTTAATAATACACAAGCTTTAAAGACTACCTTGTCTTGTCTGTACATTTCTGATAAACTTGTTCAGTTCTGTACGTATTTTCTAAAGAAATACCTTACCTCACACACACTTCCTTTTCTTAAGGATCCTTTTGTTTATGATGAAGATAACTTAGAAAGCCACTTCAAAGACATGACAGTGTCCCTACCACCATCCATACTTTCAATTTTGGTTTCTTTAGTTTAGTTGGGTAGTACTTTTATTTTCTTCTTATTATTACTCTTCCTTCCCTTACTTTTTTTATTACCTTAAATTCCCAGCGGAAGCAACAAAAAAATAAAAAGAAAAGGAAAACATGGCCATAATATTATTATTTTCTTATAGCCTTATACTCTCAAACCAAGTAGCTCGATAAGCTTATTATTATTAGGAAATGATCCAATGCAAAAAAAATACTTCCTTTTCTTAAGTCTACCTTCTTGAAAGGATTTCTCTCATCTCTCCCTATTAAAACTCGGATGTGTGTGTGCCTAATATTATGCAATTAAATATGTATTTAAGGGGTCGTTCACCGTTGGATATTTTGTGTAGATTTCATCCTCTAACAAACAAAATTATTTCAAGCCCCTCTTTCACACCTTACCATTCCATGGCTAAATAGGTCGCACCTTCAATTTTTATGAAGGTCTCCAGTCATTTATTTTCCTTCACATTTTTTTCACCTTTTTGCCAGCACTTGCAACCAACACATCTTGTAAAATCGTTAACTTGTCCCTCATCACAAAAAAAGTGTCAATAGAAATTCGCCTTATGTGGAATTACCATCATCATTATCATCATTTGTATCATGTAGTAAAAAAAAGCTCCCTCCTGGGCTTTTTCGTCTCCTTCTCAGAAGTAAAATTTACATAAACAGTAGAAGATAGCACCATTATCGTCATTTTCGTTATCCTTCCTTCCTCCTTCTCCTTATCCTTTTCGACAAACAAGCACATTATAGTAAAATATCTATACATTTCTATTCTTCCTTTTTTTACTATAAGCTTCACTTATTTGTAGGTACAGCCTTAAGAAGCAAAAGCAAACCCAGCATATATGTATACTAGTAATCGTATTATTCGTGTAAGTTTTGAAGAAAGAATGAAAAATAATTTATGAATGGTCTCCTCTTTCCATTCATTCTTCCATTTTCCATTCATTCCATTCTTCTTCACCATTCACTCAACTCAACTCACAAGAAGTGCTTCTAGCTAACAACAAAGCAGATAAAGAAAACTCTTCTCGTAGTAAGTTAAATGATGTCTAGTCTAGTCTGTCGCATTGTTTGCTTCTCAATTATTATCATCGTCATTATTATTTCCATCACCCTCATCATCAGCAAACAACCTTCTTCGTTCAATTCAAATTGCGAAAAAAAGGGCGAACAAAATACCTACATATATTGTATGAATATTCT
This sequence comes from Lepidocyrtoides sp. E14, assembly GCA_027743805.1. Classification (NCBI taxonomy): domain Eukaryota; kingdom Metazoa; phylum Arthropoda; class Collembola; order Entomobryomorpha; family Entomobryidae; genus Lepidocyrtoides; species Lepidocyrtoides sp. E14. The sequence continues at coordinate 3,827 of JAHZMZ010002046.1, forward strand.
AGAGAAGAAGAAGCTCCCTCGAGCCCAAAAAATGAACAGTTGAAAAGCTTTTTATGATTACATTATTACACCAGTTTTATTATCGTTATTACAACAACATTGAACAAGAATGAGAAAAGTGCAAAATGTAAAACGCTGAATAATGTGATGATGATTTGTAACAGTTTAGAGCTAACACTTGCTTGCTAAATGAAAAGACCTTCAGGAGGAGAAGGAGAAGAAAAGGTTTTGTCAGAAGAAAGAGCATTTAACCCTCATCATAACAGCAGCAAAAAGTAACACAATTTATTTAGGTAGCTATAAAAGTACATACATGCAGACAATCGAACGGATGGATAATGAGGGAGTGAATGCATTGCAATTTTTCCTTTTGCTGAAGTTCAATTTTTTTTGTGCTGTAGGCCTGCTGATGATGATAATGGCTTTGATGAGTGAAATATGTGATGATGTTGGTAGTGGTGTTTGGCCAGAGTTGAGTCTCTTCTTCTTCCTTCGCTTTGAAATTTTTGTGGACCTTGCTTACTTGTTTGTATGTCCATTATCATTAAATATTATTTAAAGTGAAGACGAAGAAGAAGAGTGAGTGGGAAAAAAAAGAAGCCCAAAGCAAATTTTTATTTTGTTATGTAGCATTTTATTATATGCATGCATTGTTAGTTAGGTGGTTGGCTTTACTTGTCCTGCAAACTGAATGGCTTTTCGTTATAATAATGCTTGTGTGTGTGTGTGTCTCGATTTTTTTTTCTTGGAAAAAAAGAAGACATGTTTATGCCGGCTTCTTTTATTCTTCTTCTTGAGGAAGTAAATACCTAAGCATATATGAATAAGTTGTTAGGTACACGCATGGTGTAATATTTGGTTGGACTCTATTGTATTATTATTAGGGAATAGCAATAAATAAATACATAAAATACAAACAATGTAAAAAGATATTTTACTTCAATGTATTATGGTTGTCTTCGTCATTATTTTTTTTCTAGAGTTTCTTTTTTTTCTCTTGAGGAGAGCCTTATTTATTATTTGGATATATCATCTTCAAGAGTTTCTTTGTAAAATTGCGAAAAAAAGAGGAACGGCAATTGGCCCAGAACACACCACTACCCATTTTGTATTTAAGCCTTAGAGGCAAGGCATGGCAGGTTCGTTTGGTTAATAGTTGAATGCAATAAGTACATAATAATTTTTTTAGTACAAAATCAAGACAAAGAAAACTTCTTGAGCAACAAAAATGTAAAATATGAGGAATAATGATATGAGAAGGAAGAAGAGGATCATTTGAAATGAAAAAGAGGAAGTAATGGAATACTATCAAATCGTATTTCTGACTGAGCGACTGAATGAATATTTATTGAAAGGAGTAAGGAATACAAGTTTTGTAAATTCTACACTACTACTACTCCTGCTAAAATAACATGTTGCAAGAACTGCAAAAGAAAAAAAAAATTGTTTGTTTATACTTCGCCTCCATACTTTTTCCTTTAGTAAATAAATAGCACACTATTCCAAAAAGTGCAGATTCTTACGGTGTATGTAGCAAGCAAGCAGATGTAGTAGTTTGTTTAACATTATTTTTCTTCATGAATGAACCCAGAGTATGGGGTAGAAAAGCAAAGCAAAAGAAACACAACCTGTAGTCAGTCAGTCAGTTTGTACAACGAAAAGTTTTACGTTTTCTGAATTGAACAAGATTCTGGCTGGAGTAAAAAAGAGAGAAAGAAAGAACGAGGACAATTTATCTTTATGCAATTTACGGAGACTTCACAGCCAGAAGAAAAATAAGAAATAGGAACTAACTAACATCTACAGAAAAAAGGCTACAAAAAAGGACCTTATTCTTCGTCTTCTTCTCTTTTGAGTCATTCTTCTTCTTCTCCTTATTCCTTTCAAGAGAAAATACAAAATACCTACTACTCTATACATAACGTATAATATGTAATGAAGCTTTTTCACAACTTGTTCCTTCGTTTTCTTTTTCTCTGTGTAAATGTTGACTTGGCTGTTGTAAAATTCACGACAAATAAACAGTGCATGCATTGTCCCATTTTTTATCCTTCTTCCTGTATGTATTTCATTATTTTGCAAAATAAAGAGAGGAGAGAAGTGAAGAGAATAAGAAGAAAAAAATAATATTGGGAAAGAGAGGAATAAAAAGAAAGAAAGAATATTTTTTTTTGTATGTGTGTGTAGGCACCTTGTGTAGTTAAGACATACATACCTATGCATAATAAATGACCGCGAGGAATTTCTCTTGGGCTAGAAATAAATAAGCAAGTGAATATATAAGCACACATTCCACTTCATGAGTGAAAAAAAATATATATAAACACACACACAAGTACCCAAAATACTTGTACGTACGTTCTAATAAAGAAGTAAGTAAAGCTGCTGCTGGAGTGGAGTTGTCTTCATTGTCAAAAAAAATATGTGAATTTAGGTTAGCCTTACTTTTTTTACCCTCTTCTGTACAAAAATGGGAGGGATGAATAACTTAAAAGGAGAAAAAAATAATAGAATAATAATGGTCGTATTTGTACACACGGTCCGTTTTCCCGTATTTCCCGTAATAATAGAAAAAAGAAAAATAAACTTTTAAACTGTTTTTAGGAGTAGTAGTAGTAGTATGTCTCCAGGTATATGGATAAAAAAAATAACAGAGCCGTATGGTTTCATTGAAAAACCGGATGTTACATAAAATATTTATCAGGGGAGTAAAATGGTAAGTTTCTTTTTTTCTAAATTTAGAGAGATATACATAGTCAGCCCTGCGCTATCTTGGAAATTTTTACGGTACTACTACTACTGCTGTATCTTGGAAGTTTTTTTACTATTGCAATAATAAAAATATCAACAACAAGATAAAAACTTCACTTCACCCCACAGTTTTAGGTAGATATTTTTTTGTTTATATTGCTGTTGTGCCGGATAGTAAAAAAATAGAGAGAGAGAGAGAGAAAGATGTTGAGTAAGAAGGAAAAGATGCAGGAAGGGAAAAAAGTAATAAAAATAAGAGCAAGTGGAGTGAAGTGAACCCCAGAAAAATAAAAATACAAAACCACCATACCATACCACAGATCTATTTCTTGTGTATGTATATCTGCCTTACTATATTAACAATCGTACAAATAGACACAGGAAAATGTAATGTAGTGTAATATGAGAGAAGAGGAGAAAACTGGATGAAAATGGAGAAAAAAATGAATAAAATAAAAAAAGCATGCAATGCAGTGCACACAATTGAGAATAAAAAATGATGATGATGATGATATTCACTTCATTCTTTCTACCAGCAGCAGTATACGGCAGCCAGTTAAAATCTCCAGAGCAAGTTTGAAGCATAAAATAAAAATAAATAAAAGGAGTAGTAAAAATAGTAAAAAAAACTGGGAAGAATGACTTTTGGAGAAGTGTGCATGCACACACACACACATAATATGCGTTGTTGATGTAAAGTTTACAAGTAAAAAGTGAACATGTGTAGTTGGCATGATGCAATAAAGTGGTGGTGGAGGTGGTTGAACAAAGACGCAACTTTGCTTTTCCATTTGAAAGACGTTTGCAGCAACCAAACGCTGTAATTTATCTCATTTTGTTGAGGTGGCATGTCATGTGAATGTCAGTCAGTCAAAAGTCAAAATATTACTGGAGTCGAGTGAAGCACAATCAAGGCAGCCAGACAGGCAATAATTTTTTGGGAAAGTAGAAACACTAAAAAAAGTAACTAAAACTGGAAGTTGTAAGGAAAAGTAAAAAAAATGCTGAAACAAAACTCAGTCAGTCAGTCATGTTTTCGGTTTTAGTTGGGTGGAGTAAAATGGAAAACTTTATAACGGGAAATGTTACGTGGTTTTTGTTGTTTGTTATAAACCAAGTGGGCACCTAAAGCGAAAATGGCAAAAAAGAGTAAATTTAGCAAGCATTTATGCATAAAGTTGTAGACATTTAGTGGAGAAAGTATTAAGGTATTTAGTGTTACAACAGTATGCATTGTTTGTTTCTATTTATTTTATTAGTTCCTTTGATGTTTTTTTTTTGCTTGTCACGTGAGAGGAAAGAGCGTCGACTTTTACCCTGTATGGTACAATTATATTGTTATTATGGTGGGGACTGGGGAGTAAACTTAGACTTCGTGTTTTCTATTTAAGAGCATTTAATGTTTCCATTTAACCTAAAACACTGTGTACTCCTCGGATGTCTATTAGAACTGTGCTACTGACTGGGCTTACTGAGCATAGCTGCTGTGTGGAAATGGGGTTTACGTGAAATTTTACATTTACAAAAAGAACAGAACAGACAGGACATCGTACAATTTATGCATGCCTATATGTGTTTAATTTCCTTGAAATTAATACCTTTGTTGTTATTTTGGTATATGAGTTGAAAAATCGCTGTGGCTTCAATTGCCTAAATAATTGTCCAATTGTCTTGTAAAAATATAAAGCTTGAAGAATGCATATATTTATACAAATACATTTGGTGAACAGAGAAAGTGGAAACCATGCATGAAATGGTAATATTTTAATAAAAATGCAGCAAATCAACTACAGTGCAAGAAATGCAGAGGCAATATTTGGTTTTTTACGACGCCGGCAATTTTTAAACCGCGTTAAATGCAGTTACGGATATGAATAGGTCCAGCGCAATTCCGCCATGTAATCGGGTAGTAAATTATTGGTATTAATAAATAGTAACTGATTTCGTTTATTATCCTAAACAACGTTAGTTATTCAATTTGTAATGCTTATGATATGATGCATCCATGCTTCATTGGTACTGTACTTAGACTCTGAAAAATTGCTGATTTGAGGAACATGACTATAATGCATAAGCGTACTTTAAAAGTAGCATAATAAAATAAAGAAGAGGATTATAGAATGAAAGCACAATGATTACATATTTGTATTTGGATATGTATTAGTTCCTAACAATCTTCCAAAACGTCTTTTTCCGTAGCTCTATGAAGGCTTATTTTCAAAGAGAAAAGCAGCGTAGAAAGTGGTTCAGTAGTAGTAATGAATGAAAATGCATTCTTGGTTTGGTGAGCAAACACATCCTCAGCTTACTTGGTTAGTAGAGTGGAGAAATCGAGCTAAAAGAGAATGACATGACCGCAAAAAAACTGCATATTATGAGCTTTTTGGGCGTGCAAAACATGCTCTGGTGTGATGTGTTTTTGTTTTTATAGCTTTTTTAAATATAAAACTAGAACCTTACATTTTTATAATCGCCTATCGGAGAGGACGTCAGACGTGGGAATATAAACCGGTTAAAATATTTTGCATTAGTTTAAGCATTGCATAATATGCTTCTTCAGTGAAGACGAACATTCTTAATGACGAAATTGGATTTTTTTACTCTAAGAAAACTAAAATACATACTCGGGAAGAAATGAAATATTGAATAAACTATACCCGCGAATCTGGCTGGCAGATATTAAGTTTAAAAATCATTTAGCACTCTCTTACTAAGTTAATTAATCATATTAAATTAATTAATGCTCTCTTAAGTTAATTACCTCATTTAAAAACAGTTTTATTTTTTAACTAAAATAGAAACTATATACCTATATTGACTTATGTTAACGCCAAATAAAATATTAATTTATAAAAGTTTGATTAATATTTATAAAGATAACCTGGCACGACTTACAATTGTTAAGTGTTGCGAAAATGCGTAGTAAAATTATTAGCTTCCGTAAAAACTCAAAACATGCACACAAGTCCTCGTTCACTGTCATAATGATTTTCCTAGAAAGTGCCCTAAATTGTTATTCAACAAATACATAAATAATATACTATACATGAGATTTTATCGTTCCTCAACAAAGACCGTTTCTTCATTTATATTTTTATCTCAATGTAATTTTTTACTAATACTTTACCTCTTCACTTCATTCCATACCATCTCCTTTTTTTTCTTAGAAACTACGAACATGAAATGAATATGTATTTTTTTTCAAGCCCCATCTTCCCTGTAGAGACGACTAGAGAGACAGTATGCAGTAGGTTTTATTTTTTGCTTTCTTTCTCCAAAACCTATCTTCGTACTCCCAGGTAGCCCTATTCATCTCCGCTCTTCTGACTCTTCTTAAATAATGTATCAAGTTCCAAAGAAAAGAGAAAATAGTATGCAATTTAATATCCTTTTTTTCTCTCTCTCTAGCTGACGTTATGAAAAGTCGGTGGTGTTTGTATGTAGTAGAGTGTGTGTGTGTCGGTCGGTGTGAAAAATGTAGGACAGAAAGTAGCCTCCGGTCTAGTTTCTTTCTTTTTTTCTTAAGAAATAAAAGAAGCTGCTTGCTAGCTAGCTAGCACCCCGCATATAAAAGCTGAAGCCCAGGGAAAGCACACTTTGTAATCTTGAAGCCTATTTTACTTTTTTTCACATTCAAGCTCATTCTTTCCATGAAGAAGGATTTCCTCAAGAAAAATAAGGCTGCAAGCTAAAGCCTGATTTCTTACTCCTTTTTTTAAAAAAAAAAAGCAGCAGCTACTCTACTACTTTTCTTCGCTCATAGAAAAAGATATTCCAATTCCCTTTTATAATTCGCAAATTCATGTCATGTCCTTTCTCCTCGTTTTCGTCTTCTTCTTCTCATCTTGAATCTCTCACTCTCTCTTGGCTTCTTGGATTCTCAAAGATCTACTATTTTGCAGAAAACCTGTATTTTGGACAATACTACCACCGACGGTGCACTAGTGTGCAGTTAAGTCAGATAGATCTCGATTTTTTTCAGACTGTACTATATTTTTTTAACACATTCGTCCATACAAAGTAACCACCGACGGTGCACTAGTGTGCAGTTAAGTCAGATAGATCTCGATTTTTTTTCAGACTGTACTACATTTTTTTAACACATTCGTCCATACAAAGTAGTTAGACATGTCGTAGCGGGTTCTCAGCTAGTAGTTTGTAACACTGGATAATTTTATGATGGCACAGACAGGATTTTTTTTTTCTCTCGCAAATTCTGTATTCGACTCGGAAGCAGCATCAGTAAGTCTTCAGAGAGCTACCACATTTTCCCATTTTATTCCTTCACAAAAAAAACAGGGCCGCTAGCGAAACACCTTCGTCTATCAAATTCCCATTTTTTTGAAGAAGAGTGTAGCATTCACCAGTTATATTGGCTTGTGTGAAAAAAAGTAAAATGAAATCACACTCTTCTTATAGCATAACCATCATATTTTATTTTTTAATAAAAAACCATGTAAAAATCAGCATTATCAATTTCATGCATCATATCAGGAGGACAAAGAAGATAAGTCTGTCAATATGTCGCTTCTTCATTTTAGCTGAAAAAGTTCTATATAGATATTAAGTTTATCATGGCACCAACTCGATCTACCTACCGTACTTAACGCATCGCGTTTCGTAAATGAAATGAAGTATCGGCTTAGCACTTATCCTCTTTTTAAAATCTCGAGCGCTTGGCTGGCATCTATTTAAGCATGATGATAATGATAACCCATCCAACTAATGCAAATGTAATAAATTATAGAAGATACATTAGCTTAATTTACATATTACACGCGCTTCTTCTCTCTTTCTGCTTATTTTTTCTCTTTTGGTGTAGTATACATTTGTGCACACAGAAAAAGTAGTCCACATGTCCGTCTGGTTTTGTAGTGTAGAGAGATATGCGTGTTTTTGTGTTAAACTAATCGTTATTTGTTGAACATGTACAGAAATTTACCTATAGGCATTCCCTACTACTCTCTCAACAGTCAACAAACTCATCCTGTTTGTTTACTTTCTTTGGCTTCCTCTTCTCCTCTTTCAAGCGAGAATGGAAATATGATGGTGATGGTG
>JAHZMZ010002047.1:0-11199 GCA_027743805.1 Lepidocyrtoides sp. E14
GCATACATACATGCCTGTGTTCCACACAACCATGTGCAATAAGTGTTCTTTTTTTTTACATATAAATACTGCATTCAGATAGAAATAAGGGAGCGCAATAAATACTCATGCAGAAGATTTGGATGATGATAGCGAAAAGAGGAGTAGAAAGAAAGACAACTTGTGTGATTGACAAACTTGGTTTGTATACAGGGTAAAATAGGGATCAAGATGAGTCTATTTTTGTATCTGCACTTTTCTCTACTTCTGGCAATATCAACAGATTTATCAAAAGAAAGGATGGCACGTATGTATCTATAGGTTCTTCTCGTTTCCGTCTGCATACAAAACGCAATCATTGTTTTTGCTAGACACTCTATTATTTTCAACGCTATAACCAAAACGCTTGAAAAGAACGCTAGTGGTGCACTGCACTGATATAACATGATATATTTATATACAGTCAGCAGTGGAAAGGTAAGAAAAAAGTAAGCATGCAGCAGAGATTCATAGAGAGTGTTGGAGTAGGAGTATGAAAGACAAGGCGAGAGAGAGAGAGAGAAAGAGAGAGAAGGAAAGAGAATAAAAAGCATGAACGAGGGATATAGACAGAGGATAAAAGTGCTTCTTGCCAGTGTACTTTTTCAATCGCAGTGAAAGTAGTAAGACGATCAGGAAAGGAAATTGGATCACATCTCCGTTTACCTAAAAAATGTGCACTACTAACGGCAGGCGTACATGCATAAAACAATAACATGACTTGAGGTACAAGATAGAAAGGTGGATATGCAGGGATGGAGTTAATAGAGTAGCAGCAGAGTAGTGGTTGTGGGTATGTACAGATATTTATGCAAGAAGTGATGGAGAAGAAGGGAAAAAATCAGAGTTTGGGTGTGTGTCTGTCAGACAAAAGAGAAGAAGAACAACAAGAAGGATAATAATAATAATAATAATATAGCTTTTACGCCTTTAAATAGACAACTCAAGTGCAATGGATGAATCAATGTGCGTCCGCTTCACTGTACTCACTGTGTGCGGGCATATACATACATGTCTGTCTGATTGAGAGTGAGTACTTGTAGTAGGATTATCAGAGTTGATATCATTATGTGTCTGTTGTCTTTCGCCCATTCTTTTTCCTTCATTCCATGCCTCTCTCCCGCTCTCTCTGTCTCTGTTTTTGGCTTCCAATCTGTGCAATAGAGTGAATTCAGTATGCTGCTAAATAAAGAAAAGAAGTGAGATTTCTAGATACCGATTTCTCAGAATTCAGTTTTTCATCGTTTTTGTATTTTTTATTTTCTTTCAACCTTTCTCGTATTTCATCCTCCCATATATACAAACCTACGAATGTATGTTTTTGCTTGCTTTCACATTCCTGTTCTTTTTAATATCTTTTTGGAACGGTTTTAAATGAAACTACTTTAAGCCTTATATTTTTAAACGTAGTGTCTTCAAGAATTTGAAATGTCTAATATTAATTTTTCTTGTAATTTTGCTAACGTATTCTTGGAACAGGTAGGAATTTCTAAAAACACGATAACAGTATTTTCCTGAAATTCCAATAGGTGTCTCTCCGTTAATGTTTTTATTCTCAGAAACCTGCTGAGCTAAACACATTACTGCTCTTCTTTTAGTTTAAATTGAACTTTTTTTTCAATTTCAGCTCGTCGTAATACGTTTTACTTTTTAAAAGATCAGTTTGTTCTTTTCCCTGGTAGGAACGTATTGTATTTTACTTTGCTCAGTAACCATCGTTTGCCTTCTTTTCCTCATCTTTTCTCCTCCTTTGCTCCCGATTACTTTTTCCATGACATTTTTTTCCCCAATCTCTCTCATATTTACTACTTCTTCTTTAAAATAAGTATTTCTACTATATGGAAAAAGATTTTGGGTATATGGTTTTGTGGCAGTCGTGGTTGTTATAGTTGCACTCTGGAGAAAGACAGATCGAACCTCTTTATTTTTCAACTGTGCTTTTCAACCTGGGTTTCAGGTTGCGCCCCCTCGGTCCATTTTTCATTTGTCGTCGTCGTCGCTCCTCTCTCTCTCTCTCTCTCTCTCTCTTTCGTTTTTTTTCTCCCGTTTTGGATTACCATTACCGATGATGATGCCCTTTGCCATACTATACGACAACTATTGCTAGTTAAACGACAACCACCAGAAAATGGGGACAAAAGTAAAAAAAATATCCATCCCTCCTTATTTTTATAATACCATAAAACACCACCATGCATAGCTAAAGGTTTACCATAATATGATGTTACGCAAATTCTATAACACGCAATTTCTCTCGCTTTTTGGAAGTAATCCTAGTACTTGTGAGGTATTCTTCTTCTTCCTTTTCCTACACTTCTACTCTGCATTCCACTTTCTTTTATTCTCTCTTCACTCTTCACAATAATGGGTGCAGTTTCCTTTTCCCCTCTCTTTTCCTTCCACCCTGTCAATGCTTCTAACTACAGCACTTACACAAATGACGAATGTGGTCCTCTCCTCAAGGAAGGGAAGACAAGAATTGAGTACCAACCTTTAATAGAACCTTGGCAGTTGTGTTGTCACTACTACTACTCTGCATTGAGACATTTTTATTTTTCCTATGAATTCCAAGGGAAAAAAACTTAAAAAGTGAAAGAGAGAAAGAGAGAGAGTGGCAGAGATCTTATCACCCGTACACATTTCCCACTACAATTTTTAGGATCACCTCCGTCCGCCATAGTAGCACTACCGCAAAAAAAACAAGGAATTTTCTTTTAAAAAGGGAGAAAGAGAGAATGAAAGTGATGACGATGATGATGTTATAAAAGAGAAAATAGGTGAGCTCAGCTCAGTGGTAGTTGGAACATTTTGGCGTAATATAAAAAGGGATATGCTATACCCTAGGGTTTAAATGAAGATGTTTCCTTGAAAATGAGCCGGAAGAATTTGTTTGGGCGATTTCAATTTTTATCCTTAACAGAGAGAGCACTCTCCCCAGCAATTGTAAATGGGATATCACGCCTACAGAATTGCCTGTTTTTTTGAGTGTTTCTATCTGCTTGTATGTGTGCATTTTTGCCAGTAAGAAGTGGAAGACGAAGAAAAAAAATGAAAAAAAAGAAAACCATCAGAAAAGAGAAAAGAGGGAATGAACGGATTTACTGGATCCCTGTCAGTATGAGCAATTGAGCTAAATGTCCTCTTTACTTTCTGTTTCCCTCTCCTTCTCATCTACCACTAGCAGCAGCACCACCACACCACGCTCAACTCTCAGAAGACACAGTCTTAAGGATAATAACAAAAATGAGATTTTTTTCCCTAACGTAAGAAGCAATGCTATTTCTACAGCAACATCACACCACCAATTCGGCTTATTCCATGTCATAGGGCCACTTCTTGGCTTAATGATACATTTTCTCTTTATTTGATGGTGGTGGTGCTGGCTTCTACATGAATGGCTGTTATTGCTACTAATGCGGCTTTCTCTTCTCTGATATCAGAGAAAATAAAAAAGGAAAAGAAAGGACACATACACACACAACAAAAATATGCCACAGTTGCACATTTGCCCCGCAATGCACTAATAATAATATGTGTATAGATGGCGAGAATGAGAGATACACAAAGATGAAAGAAGAAAATAAAAGAGGATCCTTTTATTGCTGGTATCCACTATACGTTCTTTCCTTTACTATACTTATCCCAGGTGAATGCCGCAATGGTTCAATTTTAAGATGCAGGATGTTCATATTTTTTCATGTGGGCTGTCGGTGGGTACGGTTTGGTTAGCTCCATATTATGCCTATGCGTTTTTTCTGTAAGCATTTTTGTACAAAGAGGTAGTATTTGAGAATGACACTTGTATTTCAATGTCGTAAAATGATTGCCGTCTTGTTAAAAACAATCCCTAAATGGTCGTAAAATCGATGGAAGAAATGAATTTTTTACAAGCTCTCATTCTCTTACCTACAGACTTACTCTACAATTTCTTAACAATTTCTTTTATTTCTGTTCCAACTATAGACGAACGCAACGATGCTGGATCTCTGAAATAGGGAAAAGGAGCACAAACACAACGTTTTGAAAAATGTACTGAAGAGGGAAATAAGACGGTGATGTATTTTTAGGGGAATCACACAGGTCCTTTTGAACGCAACCAGACATCTCAATGCGGAAAAAATGATAGTAAAAAAGGATTTATTATGACGTGGTGGTGGTGGTCAAACTGCTGGTATGGATTTTGAAAATAGGGGTGTGTGGTCAACAATCGTGCTTACTAGGTTTATGTCTGTTTTCTAATAAAACTTTTTCACTAATGCTTAGAGTTATTTCAATTAATTCAATTAGTTAATTCAATTTTTCCTTTTATTCAATTCTCGATATTTTTATTCAATGAACGTCAGCTGTTAAATTTTTTATTTCTTGGGAGCGACATTCAGGATTTCGGCCATATAAGCATATCATGTAGCTCGGAAATTTTTTAAATTACAATTTTGCCACTTCAAAGCATTTAAAAAAATAATTATTATTTTTGTCATTGCATTTTATTTGGTAGCGTTGACCTATCAGCCAAGAAAAAGAATCCGTCTCCCGTTTTTATTGTACTTCGTGCATTGTTTTTGTAATGTGAATATCTCAGGCAAATTACATAGTTTTGGTTCAGCAGAGGAGACAAATATTGTGTGAAAAAAAAATATATTGAACCGGAGCAAAGGACAAACTGAGTGAAAGTAGTACTTGGAGGAAATGGGGGAAGTAAGAACAGTAGTACTGTATAAGTGTGCATAAGAGTCGGGAAAGAAATTAGCATAATTGAAGTTGACAAGAAGGATTATTTTTTTGAAAGGGAAAAATATTCCATGATTCCCTGAAGGATTTGATCCCATTACAAACTATTGTGATTTAAAATGAGTGGGTCGTCTTTCAGTTTTTAGACAGCAACCGACACCATCACCACACACCACCACTAGCAGCGAAAGTGAGAAACAGAGAGAGAGAGAGAAAAAGAGTGAAAGCCAGAAGCAATGTAAAGAGGTAAGNAGAGAGAAAAAGAGTGAAAGCCAGAAGCAATGTAAAGAGGTAAGCAGCACAAAACGACGTCGTCATGACAGATCTTTTTCTTTTGTTTTTCCCTCGTGCATGCCTCTCCGCTTTCACAGAAAAGAATGGCGTTAGGTTGAGTAGTACATCACAAAAACTTCTGCAAATATTACGCTAGACATACATAAATACTGACATAAACACTTACATGAATACAAAAGGTTGTGGTGGTAGTGATAGTAGAGGTATAACGTACTTAACATGATCCCATTTACAAAGATACGTATATGGCATACAAGCATATAGCCACATAAATAATATGTGCATACAATATACCTTCATTTCAATCTGAATGGAAAAGAGTGATTTTGGCTTTAGCCTTTCTTTTCATTCGAAAAAAATGGAGAAAGTGATGTTGTTGGCGGTGTTGGTGGCAGTAATGGTAATATAGAAGGCCAAAACGAAATGTAAGCTGGTTGGTGGTATGATATCATGCTGTAGTTGAACTATGTAGGTTGTGTTTAGAATGGTTCGTGGTGGTGAATGCATGCATCACGGCGACAAGAGTTTTAAAAGTTTGTGAAAGCCACATTTATCAAATGCTCGTTCACTTGGATACACATTTTTAGAAGGGAAAGGTACAATGCTCATGTATGCATGGGTAACGGCACATTAGTCAGTAAAAAAAGACACATATTATTCTTATAAGTTTATATAGTAATACGAATTGCTCACATATTGAGGTACACGGGCACATTATGCTTTTTTATGTAAACTTTAGGCATATATGTACTATACGGACCAAAGTATGCATAACTCTCGTACTTTTACATTGAGTCATCATCATGTCATGCCTATTCTGCGTTCATGATGGAAACAAGAAGAAAAAGTTGATATATCTTTCGATAAAATAGGAAAAAAGAAGTAGAAAAGGAAGGAAGAAAACAGTATACTAAATAGGCAGATTGGTGGCTGTGCCACTTTTTCCATCACCGGTGTCACTACACCAGTTATTTAGCTAACATATTTTTCACAACTTTTCTTCTTCTTATTCAGGCCATCCTCTGTGACAGAGTAATGCGATAAATAATTGGTGGTGAAAAAGTATTTATACACTATCAGGGAAGTCAAATGTAACAGAATATTTCACACATTTAAAAGTTACTTTTTATTACAATATTTCTATGAAAAGTAAGAAATGCCATGGAACAATATTGTAATTCTGATGTCAAATATTCTACTCTTAATTCATGAACTTGTCATAATAACTTATCACAATAAACTGCTTTACGTCGCCTGTGTTTTAAAAGTACTGCGATTAATAATGTTGCGATGGTAGTGCAGCAGCAACAACTCTTTTAATATTAGATATTATTATTTATTACTCATAAAATTAGACGCTACATGTCTTATCCCGAATGAGTTTGCAATCATAAAAAATTGAACCTGGAAATTTTATTGTTACCGAATAAGTGTTATGGAAGATTTGAATTTGCAGGGTATATACTTTTACGGAATTTTCTTTTGGTTTTATGGGACCTTTTTCACACCTTGACTGACTGAAAACTGATCTTGAAAAATTGTAATAAATATAGGAGAGGGATAATAATTCGTGCATGTAAAGAGTCACCGCAAGTTTTGCAGGCAAATTATAGCAGAAAATGACGCATCTCTCAAGCAGTTACTGTCTATTGCCATGAAGAAAAAGTTGGAAATGAAAACAGTATCTCAAATAATAAAATTCTGTTGAGTAGTCGACTGGGAACGTATTTGTGCATTGATGTTAAGTGATAAAGCTAGCAGTGTCTCTCTAAAAGCAAGGGTTACCTTTTTATTATTTATTTTTGTGAAAATTCTAATCAAACCGTTGTTGGCGTATTTCTTCCCAACATCACAGCTAAACTGAAGCATTTTTTTATTTGTATTTGTTTCTTGATGTTTTTGTACGATATAAAGGGAATAAAAATGAATAATGAAGAGCAAAGTTTTCTCCCCTGTCAGAAACTATCCATCAATTCATCTAAAAGCGCATAGATTGTATTGTGTAGGGAAAGTAGCAGCCGCAAATATTTGAATAATTTGTTGATTTCTTCCCCTTTCTTCTAAGGAATAAAAACTGAAAGAAATGAAGGAAAACAAAGATCCATGCAAGCTAATAGTCCAAAAAAGGCGATATCTTACCTACTTACTTTTTTTTCTGAAAGGAAATAGTATTGCGCCAACAACATTGAATTTTTTTTCTTTATTGTCAAGTGCCCATGCTGCTGTATTTTGACTTTGACTTGACACTCTTTTTGTTTCTTTATATTTTTTTGGGGGGTTTTGTAAGCAAAGAAGTTTGTGAAGCTGGTTTTACTACCCAATTCATTTTCTTTGTTTATTTCATGAAGAAGGTGAGAATGAGACACAGGTTTCGGCACCTCGTTTCCACCCTAAATTTATGTTGCTTTTAACAGTTTCTCATGTATTTGATGTGTTTCTCTGTATTTTTATTGAGATCATAAATACGGCGAAAAGAAACAAAACCAAAAAGGAATGAATTGACTGTAAATATTTTTCTTATTTTTTTGTTGTTTTTATTTGGATTTACACACACATGATCACTGACAGTATGTAAAGTTTAGAAAGGCATAATATGATATTCAAATAGATACATTTAAGCAGGAGATATATGTGTGCATTTTGGCCCTTTTGTTGAAAAATGTTGATAATATGTTGTTGTTCTTGCATGCATGAGGGCATTCACACAATGAAAGCTGAAATGGCATGTGTGGTTTACTACCGCATTCTTCCACTGGAGAGCAAAAGAGCCAAGTTTAAGCCATTTTTCAAATAAAAAAAATTCTCTCTTTTGTTTTTTCTTTGATGCTACAGATATAAATAAAAGCATGCCTACATGTGTACATAAAGTAACTGTAAATACCTATATAGGAAGTGGGAGCAAGACAAGAAAGAAAAAAAATTAAATCGAAAAGTTACATTTTTATAACAGCACAATATCTCCCTGCACGAGTGTGAGTATGTTTCTGTTAAATTTACATTCCAAGAAAAGGTAGAATAGTGTTGCATACAATAAACATCTTTTCCTTCTTGTACTTCCTTCTTCTCTTCTCTGAATTTCTTCTTTTTATTTGCCGTCCCTCGTCCCACAAAGTTTTGTTTAGCTTTCCAAACCATCAGATCGGAAAACGCTTTGTTTTAGTCTTGTTAATAGGTAAACTGGCAATAGTGCTGCACTACATACTCTGTCATTAAGTAGATAAGCTTGCTGCTTTTTTGTGTAGGTATATTCGTAAGTTATATTCGTTTTTTTTTTTTTGCTTCAAGAAATTTTTTTTCAATTTTCTACTCGACTACTTCCTAGTATGGATGAAAAGAGTGTAAACATGTTTAAGTAAATGAAATTGCTTATCACTTGCCAAATCCTATTATCAGTGCACCAATTTATTATTATTAGGTTACGCTTTTACTAAGGTTTCACTTTTGTTGTTCGCTACAACTTTGTTTATAGCATTTGCATAATATGATCGTAGAGATGATGATGATGATATTGCAATAGCAAAGACGGCGACAACAGGAACAACAATAAAATGCAACAAAAGAGAGAAGGGATGCATTCACGCCATAAATTTTAGTTAGTTGTGACACTCATTGTCAGAGAGAGAGAGAGAGCAAAAAAGAAATAAGGAAAGTGTAATAATTTTATGTCCAAAGATTTACAAGTACAGCTAACAGGGGAGAAATTGATCTTTGCCTTTTGTTACACTATTTTTAACAGCGTGTGCACAAAGAATGCAAACAAACAGTCGTACAAGCATGCATAGGAGGACGTGTCAAAAGCAATTAGATTCAATTAAAACAAATATATCCGTACGTTTACAAGATTATGGTAAAGAAAGAAGTGCAGGGTGATTTAGTACTGTACGGACGTTCAGGGAAACAAGATCATCATCATATTTGAGATCACCAGAGTCACATATTTAGTTTAGTAAAGTAGTTCTATTAGCAGAGCAGCAGCAGTAATAGTAGTGACAAACAAGCTTCTCTCAATAGGTTAAAAAAAGGAAGCAAAACCTATAATGAAATTGAAGGGGGCGTTTTTTTCAAACAAGTCAAATTCACTCACAATCAGAGCTGAAATCAGATAAAAAAAGGGAGAGATGTACAATGCTTTAGCTTAGTTACTTAGCTTGATTGCTTGTTCAAACAACTGCTGTTGTTCCTTTCATGCAGCTTTCAACTCTCTGTTAGGTTTTTTTGTATTGTTCCATTTAAACATTCGGGGAAAAAAAATTTGGAAAAATTTGAGACATTTTGCACGGCACCGCACAATAATAATAATAATATGAAATGTGACAAAGCATGTCGTAAATGTTAATTAGAGTGAAATAGTCAATTTAATAATTTCCTTAGAGGTAGTGTGCATGCTTGACTAAATTGCTTATGTGTATTTTGTTCACCATGTACCACACACACACACACACTACTACTAATGCTGCACCTTTCGTAATGTTTCCACTGCTTTTTCATGTGAACGTAATAATAGTCGCTCATTAATTTTTACAATCCGGTTTGATCTTTACCAGATGATGTGAATAAAAGTCGTCATTTATACTGACTGTAATAATAGCCGTATGCCTTGGTAAAAGCAAAACACACTAGTAAATGCCTATCTACTTAACTAACAACCTCTCTGCATCTTTACCGTGACGTTCATTCAGCAACAACAATGAAACTCTCACTCATTCAGCCAGTAGCGATGTAAACCATGTCATATAATGCTTTTCTATATAAATACTCACTACTGGAAAACTCATGGTAAGAAAGAGACTCAAGAGAAAACATAATGAGTTTAATTAGACACTTTCCATGTAAAGCCTAGTTAAAAGAGTATCATGCAACAAAAAAAATCCAAAGGGAAAGTGAAGAAGGAAAATAGGTATTCAAAGTCGAAATTTCAGACATTCTGTCCGCCTCGTAGATAATAATAATAATAATAATAATAATAGTAACAATACAAATATTATTACTATTAGCAAGAATATGGATTTCTTCTGCCTGTCAAAAAATATGGAAATTTTCTACCACTTTAGGTTCCTAAACGAAGTTATAAACTGTTTTTCATGACACTTTTAGCTCACATTATTATTAGTTATGTCTGCCAGCATTGTGCTATAGTAATGTTTCCCTTGTTACTTACTTACTTACACGTAGTAGCACGTTCACATTTCCTAGTTTGCATATTTTCTCAAATTCATTTTTACAAGTTCAGAACTAACTGCTGTGCTTGAACAATACGTAGTACAAGTGTATGAAAACGATCAAGCAATTATGCTTAAATAGCCATACGCAGTGCCATATTCCATTGGTGAAGTAGGTCGAATTAAAAAAGTGGTAGTGGGACTGCATATTATTGTACGGATGCAGATGCTAATAATAAGGGAACCTAGATCTTTATGCTTTTGTTTTCGACTTTTTTTCTATTTCCGTAGTTTTCTTTACATCTTCTTTCACTGTTTCTTGAGTAGGTACTTTTTTCCACTAGCAATGAAATGAATTTCTGTCAAGAAAGCGTATATAGAGTAAAACTATGGTAAGGGTATGCGCTATTCACACATTTCTTGTTTGTTCACTGCGAATAGAGTGAGACCACTTTTAAAAAAGGGGAAAATATTCCATCACTTTTTTTTTTTTAATGGGAAACATCGACAAGCATTGAAAAGAAATGCAAAGCATGATAATGGTATGGTATAAAACCAGGTATATACATACATACAGCATAAAAAAAGTTCCCAATATTTTCGCAACAAAAAAACATAGCTATGCATATGCTGAGTGTTGAGTCAACAAACTAACAAATCTATAGATAAAATCCACACTAATAAACATTTCTTTCTTCCTCTTGTTCTTTCCGTTCTACCACTCATTCCATCTGCTTTTTTTCTTTCGTTTTTTAGTTCGATTCTTCTAAAAAAATATGTTTTTTCGTGCTCGTCCACACTGTGATTCCTGACATAGATAATATATGTAATATGTATACAACCTAAATATGTATATCTGACTCAATATCTTAAATAGGTATACCAGAATAATATCACAATCATTTCACTTGTTTTTACATCTGTAGTTCAGGAAGGAGCGAAAAGCTCAACTCAGCAAAAGCAGCAGTAGCAGCAGCAGATGAAGAGGGCAAAAAGTAGA
>JAHZMZ010002048.1:0-30860 GCA_027743805.1 Lepidocyrtoides sp. E14
CAAGTTTTTTATGTCTCGTTTACGTCATTACTTCTCCCGTAATGAGCACTGCAATGCCACCACAACTTCTAGCAAATAAGCATTTTTTTTCAGTATTCAAAACAAGAATGTCCTGCGTCCAGATTTGCAATTATATTCTACTTGAAAGAAGAAGAAAAAAACGTTTTGTTTCCCCTCTGTACCTTCTTCTTCACTCGTTTGTCATTTAGCATTCTTTACCATTTCGTTGTTGAAATGTTCCTTTCGGTTTGTAAAATTTCATCTCATGGCAAAATCACTTTAACAGTGGTAATACAATGACATGTGTAAGTGCTGCAAACTATAGCCACTTGTAATGTTAAAAAACATTGCATTTTTTTCATTTAAGTTATTATTATCATTATTGTTAATATGAGACTGGGAATGTCGTGCTTGATTGTGTGAGTGTGTAACGCACAATAAATGATGTCCTCTACCTCTTTTTATATTTATTTCTAGTATCTCCTTTTTTCTTTGATCTTGTTTGGTAACTTGGTCTTTTTTATTTTGTCATTGTATGCTTGTATACTATTCTCAATGCTTTCTTTCTTTAATTCTTTCAGGAATATGTGTGGACGATGAGGATAAGAGACTCCTTTACTTTTTCTTTTTTCTCTGTTTCTTTTCGTTGGAGAGTTCACTGATCTTGAGAAACCTCCATTCCAATCCCTACAGAAACACGTAATAAAAAATGACACCATCACCGTCCTCATCATCGTCGTCGTCATCATCATCATCCTAATAACCAGCCAGATCAAGACAAAGTGGAGAGTAGAATGATAAATTCAATGTTGCAAAAAAATATAAAATTATTCAAATTGAATATTTAGCATTATCAATGATGCTGCTGTTGTAGCAAACAAAACGTTGTGCTGGTTTAGCAAGTATTGGTGATGATGAATATCAATAACCACAATGCAATAATAACGTGCATGTTGTTGTTAGATGAATGAAAATGAAAGAATCATAAAAACCTACAGAGACATGAAAAAATAAATGAATTTAAGACGAAAAAGTAAAAGAATAAAAATCCAGACATGGGAGAAGCAGGAACAGTAAGGTCTCTCCATTTTATGTTTCTTGCAGTATTTAATTACTTTGGATTTTATTATATTTTTAATTGTGGCGAAAAAAAAAAATTCTCTGTCAAAAAAATTGCGACGAAATGTTGCTCAGTGGAACATGTAAACAAAAACGAATTAAAAAAAAGTTTTTTAATGGTCACTTTTCTCTTTTTTTCTTTATAGTCACTTCCATATCACACAGTTGTTTATCCTACTTCCAGATTTTATGTAAAAATTTATGATAACGCGTATATGATAACACAATTTTATGCTTTTCTTGTATTTATGGTTTATTGGGATGGGTTAGTTTATGTACGACAATACTCGACATGAGCAATTAAAAACGAGAACATAAAAAATTTCATAAAACATTTTGTGCTTGTATTTTCCCTGAAAATATTTTGAACAGGAGTTGCCATTTGCCAATCCAAGTACTAATTGTTTATGCAAAAAAAAACTAGACAAAAATTTTTGTCCAATGTGTTTAAAATTTTTTATTTTCATAACATTTTCATTCCAATGAAATTTCACATAAACTTGACCATAACATGTCGTCGTCAAAACTATATTGAAAAATTTAATATCTTAGCAAAAGAAAGTTAGTTCCATTGGTCATTGGGGTAGAGTGCAGTGATTAAAAAAGCAGCAGTGCATAGGTAATCTTGTACCTTGCAATATTTTCATAAATTTTAAATGTGGTGCAAGGTATCGATTGTAAAAAAAATTCAATTTAGAGAAGTTTCTCTCTTTTAAAAAGTCAATATTGACACTCATTTTTTAATTTCGACAAGCATTGAAGCAAAGGTGGAAATAAGGTTATTTTTTGTCTTTATGTACAGCTATTCGTTTCTCCCTTTATTGATTTGACATAAGGCATATTTTTTTCAGCAAGGCTTTACCTTTGCCGTTATTGCGATGAAAAACTTACACAAAACTTTAAAAACCAGCCGTTTTTTCCACCACTACATATTTACGAACTTTTTTCTGCGTATGTACCTTACTAAACTGACTGCATTTTTCTCTTTTAGTAGACTCGTCAAATTTCTTTACCATTTCAGCTCTGGGTGTAACCAATGCATAAGTTTATATATATTTATAATAATATGGATGTGATGCCATGCTAGCACATATTACTACCTGCAAAAATGTCGAGAAAGTGAAATGAAAAACCTTGTGTCAAATCCCAAAAGCAATAGAGAACCCAATACAAGAGAGAAGCAGCAGCATCATCATCGACTTTTTTATCTCTTTAAAAATAAATTTCACTTTTATTTTGACTTAAATGTTTGTTTCAACCGGGTTTTCTCATATTTTTCTATAAAAATGTACCGCACCAGTAACAACAGCAGGGAAATGCCATCCTACGCATGCAACAGGGCAAAATGAAAATGATGTCGTGTCGATGATGATGCCACATTTTGTACAATATGCAACGTCCACATCATGTGAACAAGATGTAATAAAAAATGATAATAATATGTCAAATGCATTTTACTTGATAATTGGACATACTAAAAGTGTCTCTGCTTCAATATTTAACCATATGTAAGCTGTAAATGCACAGCCGGTCTTGCTTCGTATCAATTTGACAGTCAATCCGGCAAAAAATTGAGAGCGCAGCAACACTTCATTTCTTCCCGTGTGCTTGCAAAAAAAAGCTGAAAAACAGATCATCAAAAAATATTGCAAAAAAAATTGTCATTCCTTCAAAAAAACAGATTCAGATAGAGAAGGCGAGAGAGCTCAGAGACAAAAATTCTTCTTCAATTGATTTTTTATTGAGCTCAAAGTCGAGCCAGTGACCTAGTTTGATTAGAATAGCCTTATCCATTTCCATCCTTAATAGTTTTAATTTGAGAATTACCAGTATCGTCGCTGTCGCCACATTTTGAATGACATTTTGTAAATTTTATATTATATATTGAGCATCAACAAACCACGCCATTTCCATGATCATCCATGATCCATCTTTCAATGACGTTGGAGAAGCAATGCTACTGATTATTATGCCATGTAAATTGCATGTTGTATTCACAGTGCATTACTTCGTTTGATAGAAATGATGAAGGCTAACGGTAATACTTGTATAGAGCTCAGGGTAAAACTGATTCAATGGGGTATTATGGATGGACAAATCTCCAATACCACAGCCACTACCATCATCATCATCATCGTCGTTGTCATCCCGTGTTCACTTCATTCAATGATTTTTTTTTTTTTTTTTTTCATTTTTTCAATCTGTGATACATTTTCAAAGTTGATGATCACATTGAAATACACAGACACGTTAACTGCCTTGATATATTTATCGACAGCGTCAAAAATAAAGAGCCTTGGGAAATGGCCTCATCTCCTGTCCTGGTCGAAAGACATTGACCACAGAATCAGTGGTCATGATTGCCATGCTACTACCGCACTTTTGCCAAACATTGTAATCAACACAACAGTCTGCTCGATAAACATAACAAACCTGTGTGTGTGTGTGTGATTGATAATAAAATATGAATAAATAAAAAAGCCAATGCCATGTGCATGCCATGCTGTACAAGTGTCATGTCGCATTTTGGAATTTTAGCATGGAACACAATGTGCCCAGAGTGCGAGGGAGAGAGAGAAAGAACACGCTGAAGTGAAAAAATGATGGTGATGATGGTGTCGTGTAACGTGTCCTCATCCTTATCACCCTGTCATTATCATAAAATCTATCATGTTGTGCTTGTTCCGATCATATCTCTATACAAGAGGATTAACAAAGGATTCATAATGAATATTCTGAAGCCTAAACGGCAGATGTGCAAAATTCAACAATTTTTAATCATTCATGTTTTTTTAGAAACAGTCAAAGGGTCATGAATCACCCTAGTAATGACTAGTCGTAAAATTAAAAACAAAGAAGTAAATCAAAAGAAGATGTACGTTTTTACGCCCAATACTTTTGCGTTTGTTCCATTCCAATTTTCACAGTTGAATCTCTTTGGACATTTAACCTTGATCTGGGCTTACCATAATGGAAAAACATAATGGTATTAATTGCTCGGCGTAATATCGTTTTTATGCTCAGCACTATTAGAGAATTATTTATTTACTTATTGATCTTTCAATATAAATAAAGCAGACTGAAATGAGCACTCGACATTGACTCTCTTATTATTTGACTTTGCTAATATGGCTGTTTTTAAAGGTCGGCGAAAATGTCAATGACAGACGAGACAAGTCAAGACAGAAATCTTCAGCAAACTGACTTAACTTGCTTACTCAATACCAATCATTTTGCTGTTACTGATGCTGGCTGCTGCCTCAGCCACCTATGCATGCACGGACAAAAAATATTTAGCCATATAAGAACGTGCACGTACACATAGCATAACGCACTGCAGAAAAGAGCTGTTGTTGTCCCTCTCTTTGAAAGACGTAATATCTATATGTATGGATCAACCATGAAAATGAAATTTGAAGGAGCAAGGAGAAAAGAGATGGATGATGACGAGATCATAAGTTATTTATTTAAGTAGTATCCTTGAATCAATTATTATTATTTTTTATATTTTTGCTAATACACACAAACACCCTTGCATACACTCCTTTCATTATCGCTCGCTACTCTCAGACTTTTGTTTAAAGTGTTGCATCGTCATGTTCAAAAGGAAAGAGAGGAGGAGAAGAGAGCATATCATATTTATAAAATTCAAAGTCATGTTTACTAGTTTCATCCACATTTTGTTACCAATAAAGTTTGCCGTAAGCTTATGGATAAATTACGGATAAATTGATGTTTAGTTTTCAGTTAGAAAACAATTTCTAAATAATGTAAATAAAACAACAATAACGCACTTGGTGTTTTTTTTTCATTATGTAATTATTCTGCAATTTACTTGCTCAAGGGGCAATGTGAAAATTCTCTGGTGAGCTCTCGCTCGGTAAAGTTTAATGCTTCCTGCAATATTTTAATATCTCATTGCTATGATGAGTCAAGCCAGTGGAAAAATAGAGAGAAGAGATCAATCAGGGGATTGACTTATTATATCGAATGAGTTTTGAACATTAATTATGCACTTTGCCGTTTGCTTTAGATTACTACCATTTGAACAAATTTGACACAAGAGCACACTTCAAAAGGCTTCATTTTTAGTAAAAGAGGGGTTGAACGTGATGCATGGTTTCAAGCTTCAATTATGCACTACATAGCCGTCAATCATCTTGCTATCATTGCTTGGTTTTTGCTTACAGTGGAATTTATTTGCAAATAGATAATATATTGCATGCTCACTAACTGGAAAAATAGTCCAGCAACTTTTACCTGCAAACATGGGCAGGGTTCATTGATACATAATATTATGTAATTATTTTATTATTATTATTAGCTCTTCATGATGATGACGACGATGACTGAACTATTGTCGGTTTAACATATAAAGCTTACACGACAAACATGAAAGACTACATGATCACCATCGTCAGCAAGCTTGCAAACATGATGTTGAGGTGATGAGGGAGACCGACCGTAACACTAATAATGATTCGTCACTCATTTGCTAGTACACAGTCACTCAACGAGAAGACGAGAGGGAAACGACCTTGGCCAACAACAAACCATTCAAGCAGGCTACGTTACTTATACTGCATCATCCTCGGCAGTAGGCAGTGGTGGCTTAGTGGTAGCGCAGATTTAACCAACAGCAACCGTGGTGGCAAGCAATGACTACAGTTTTACCATCATATCGTCATCATGATAGATGGGCAAAGTGACTCCGCTGCTGCTGCTGACGAAAACGTCTTTTCGTTTCAACGTGTTCTCTGTTCCATCAGACATCAAAGACAAGACAAGAGACAAGTTCATTTCATAGAAGTTTTTTTTGCCTTTTCGTCACCATAATTTATAATTATTAATACAGCCAACACCAATGCAATGGCTAAGTCAAGTCATTATCACACCACATCAAAGTCAGCTTTGTGGCGAAAAATAATGTCACAGCTACTGACTTGATGTCACAAGATACTGCCGATAATATGTATAGGCACATCAGCCAGAGTTGTGCTCCTTACAATTCTATATCTACCTATATATTTTTTATTTATGTTGGTCGGCGACAGACAAGAACGTCAACAATTATGAGCTAAGAGTCTTCTACCTGTTCTGTCCACACGGTATTTATTTGTTTAATACAAAGTGCCAACTTATCGTATGAATGTTTATGATAAATGGCAAAAAAAACCTTGGCTTGTTTTTTATTAAATATAACATTGAGTCTTTGTGTTTGCTTTTAAATAAAAGTTGAGGATAACCAATAACGATAAATGAATATCAAGTTTACAAATCCTCATGATTTTGCAGTTCCAGCTTAATCATTTATCACTGGATTTTTTTTTGATTGGCGTGAACTTGAGATGAACAGATGAAATATTTATTTTACAAAGGAAAAACGTAGCATTAAGCATTTGATTTTGAATGACGACAATTTTTTTGAAGGGGAGAATATTGGGAAGAAAATGGTTTTACAAAGTTCACCTTTATAAAACAAATTGTTTGGAAATCAGAGTTAAGATTTCCAAAGAGAAAAATTGTCCGTTGTCATGCTCAGCTTGTATCGAAATTTCATATTTATTACATACTTTGGAATACAATGACTCAAGGGTAGGATTATCAAGCCTTTCAAATACGTTGGTCGGATGATTAGAAAATAATTAAATATAGACTGAGAATCAGCAACGTCATTTAGCTGGCAAACAGCAAGTCATCCTTGTCAGAGAGAGAGAGGAGCGTAAAAAGTAAAACTGAGCAAGTTCCAAGTAAAAGCGGACATGGAATATTGCACTCATTCACATCATTTCTCTCTTGCTCATCTCTCAGCAGGCACACATAAACATACACTTTTGCTTGCTTACTTTTTTTTTGTCTACAATATTATCCTTTGATTTGAATGAATGAGTGAATGAACTTTACAAAGTTGAGTCTCCGCAATGCGTGAGTAGGTACCACTTCACTGCTACTGATGTGGTTACATCTTGCTTATTGTATTTTTATTGCAGAGAGGTGATGGTAATACTGATACACTATAATTTAGTCTATCTATTTATCTTGTTACATTTTTTCTATGTTATCATGTGAGATTTAGCGTGGATGCATGTGTATATGTATATTAAACGTTTCAATTGAAGTGTACAATGAAAATATTATGTGTATTATGTATTTTTTTCATATTTGTACCTAGGAGATAAGCAAGATTTAAACTCGAAAGGAGTTTATATTTTAGAAGAAAAGGTAAAAAGAGTTCAAAATAGGTATTGAACTGAACTACATATTACTATTATTAGAAACGAGAGATAAAAATGATGAAGATGATGTTGTATTTTGGCATGTAGTTAGGATTATGTATTATATTTTACAGCGAAATGAAGTTAAACATTTGAAAATCTTATTACATCACTGATGCTATTCCTCTAATAATAATGGTAGTATTTGCGTTACTTATTCAATTGGGTTTAAAGCCCTCTAAAAGAATATTATATAAGTATTGGCAATTGAAAGAAACAATTAAACTTGAATGAAAAGCGTTACGCAGAATTTTATCTATTTACTGGGTGGGTGGCATAAAAAAAATAAACACGTTGCTACAGTATTGACTGGAAATTTTCAAAAGCAATCAATCTTATGAAGAATTAAAATGTTGAAAAAAATATCAAGATCTTTGATATTTATCAATGATATTTGAATTTATGATGGCTTTCAGTAATAGTTTCATTTTGGAATCACCGACCAAGTTGAAATTTAAAATGATTTTATAATTACATGAAAAAGGAGTAACTACATCATGCTGATGGCATATCGCTGTCAGTGTATTTTAATTGAAGTTTCTAGTAAAAATTTAAAACACTCTTCGTCTACTGCACGCAGCTAAATATAGAAGCAAGTTTGTTTCCGTCGAGCCATGAAACAAAGTTATCAATTGATCGCTTTGCAAGTTTTGAGTGCATCTTCCAAATATCATATTGAAATTTCATTCACAAACACACATACATTTACTTCAGCTTCTCCTTCCCTTTCTCATACTTTTATTCATCACACTTGATGTCGTTTTGATTTTTTTTTGTAAAATAGATAAAAGTGGTAAAGCTTGCAGCGGCACTTGTCATGAAACCACATATAAAGCTTATGTCCCCACCGAATTTTATTATTATTTATTTTTTTCTAAATTTTTTTATCATTGCATCCTATACACTTTCACTACTTTGTTCCGCGTGAAATGAAATTCAGCCTTTTAGGAATTTTAGTGCTCAAGCACTCTGCTGTTGAATAATATTTTTTACAACTTAAATGTAAATATTTTAAAAACTTACTCTTTTTAGTATCTCAAATTCTCTATCCTTGGAAAAAGTCTTGTAAATTCCAAACTCCCAAAAGCATATTTTGGGATGATATTATTGTTTTGATAGGACAATATATTATTTCTGTCATTTGTAAGCCAACCGCAGAATTTGTTTAGCCATTTATTTTATTGTAAAATTTTACCATGTTACTACTAGATTCATAATTTTTCTATACCGTAGGTCACCACTTTGCAATGTCATGTAAAAAAGTATTCAAATAAGTTAACTTCTCACACAACTGTAAGCTCCTTTCCTACCTATCTTTATCTCGTTTTTTTTTTCTTTCTGTTACTCCTTTAGGTCACAAGGTAACACTTTAACCTCACTCAATAGTAATGATAATTACATGGATCATTATCCTAGGGGAAATAAATGTACCAAAGTAAAGAAGCAGGAACAATGGGAATCCTACACTATTTTTCAATGTAAATTCACATCATTTATTTAAATATGGAATTATTACTGCGGCAATGCACTAACTAGTAAGAAGAATTGTAATATTTTTTAGAAATAATAAAACTGTATATGGACACACACGTACACACATTAAACACACTTTTATTATTTTATGTACTCTCTTTTTGCAATTTGTTGGAACTAACAAGGCACGAGACGTCAATGATAACGCTTTGTCACTCTTTTTAAACGGATTCCTCTGTGCTTCTTCTTCCTCTTTTTTCCACAGAAATATTTCTTCTAGTTTGCATAAACAAATCTGCTTTCTAATAAGTCAAAGGCGCAGGTACACATTAACGTGGGTAATATATTTACGCAATGTTAGGCATTACAGTTTCCTCACTAATATTCGATTCCTTCTAATCAATTAAAATTATTGAAATGAAACATTTTTTAATTTTTGGTCATTCTATCTATCACTTAGAGAATATTTTCTCATTTTTTTAAGGTCACCAATGAAAAAATATCACCACCCAAGTTAAACCACAATTATTATTTTTTCTTCAACTTGTCAAAAAAAAGAGTAAGTCACATGAATAGAAAAACTATATTATCGTCAAAAAAAATTATCCTCATAGTCATCATTCATAGTAGATATTTTCATTGTATTTTTTTTTACATCCTCCTCCTTCAGTCTCAAAACGTTTATCATTCACGATAAGCACAACATTCACATTAAAGTGAGCATCCATATGCATACACATATAATTTATGTATGTATATATAAGTGATGATTTAACGTGCAATTTTGTTTTTCAAAAATATAGTAAAAAACTTTTAAAAAATCTTTTCAAAATCTCTTCAATAATAATATTATTCTTCTTCACTGGCTGATCCTGGGGTCAATGTATCCTTGCCGCATTGCAAAGAATTTCACTTGTTGCATACAACCATCCTTCCCACTCATTTTCCTTTTTTCTTGAGTCGTTGCAATACGAGCAGCGAGAGGCAAGATGCAAAAAGTCTTTTCATATTATTATATTACCAACATATCAGCAACAACCAGAGAGACGAGTGCAATGCATGCGTACTCACTCAGTGTTATTATCTTAGTCGTAGAAGTAGCAACTTGTTCTCAACAACGTTGTCGTAGGAGAAGTTGTAATAGAGAAATAGTAGAAGTCTCATGTAGTTGCTTCCTTTTCTCATCATGCTCAACTTAAAAATCTCATCGTGGTGTGGTTGATGATAGTGATGATGATGATGACGATTATTACTATTACTTTACTATAAGATTATGATGTTGTTATGCTACGCTTGTAAGTTTTTTGTAAGTTGAAGAAACGAGAAACAACTTCCACTACCATCAACTTTTCTACAACGATACCACCACAACTGCAACAAGTATGTAGTATATTTTTTTGTATGTATGTATGTATGGTATCAAAGTTCACATCAACTGTATGTTAATATGGAAAAAAATGGAATATAAGTTATCGGGTCACATGTCCGTTTTACCGGCATGAGATAATCACGGAACTCTATCTCACTTTGGAATATCCATAGGCACAAATTTTTTTTAACACGCTTTCATTCAAAAGGGTTTTACAGATAATGAGGAGGGGTGAAAATTTGGAGAAAGTTGACAAAAAAAAAAGTTTTCACTGGAAAATTTTGTCACTTTTGTTAATAATGAATATTCGAAAAATGTATAAAGAAATTCTTGGAGTAGTTTTTCAGTAAAAAAAATCACCCTTGTGTTTGTATCTAACGAGCTGATTCCAACTTGATTGTATACACAGGTTGTATTCAAATTAGCTTGCTATAAATTTGAATAAATTTAAAAAAAAAAAGTTTTTCCCACTGAGCCAAAACAATGATTTTTTTAAAATTTCGTCAATTGGTAAATAAAAACTGTTTAAAATCCAAAGTATCCAGTATCTCTATCCTGTAAAGCACTAGCCAAAATGTTTTTTTAATTCCACGCAAATTTGCTGGCTTTCCACAACATTCCTTTTTTTGTTGCACTTCCTGTTTATATCACAATACGGATAATGTATAATATGTCACCATCACAATAATTTAGGAGGAAGGAAGGGTCACTCATACAAAATTAGGAGGCCTCTCTTTTAAAAACCATGTTTTTTTCAAAATGTATATAAGGCTCACTACCATGTACAATGGTTTATCGAAACGATAGGCAGTAGGAGAATATTTTTTTGAAAAAGGAATAACCCATGCTTGCTTTCTGCATGCTGGAATCATTTACAACACAAGCCGGAGCACATGTCTGTGTGGACAGACAATTGACTATAAACTAACAACACAAGTAGAAAGGGCATCTCACTCTGCCTCACTCTTCTCGTCAGAGTCAACCTTTAGATATTTGCACATACATACAACAGCAAAGCAAAACATTAGCCCTAACTCACGTTCGTTTTCTATACACACATCATCATTATCATGATCATCACAAACCATACATTACTTACGTTGAATTACATTGGCCTATGTATCTACGAATTGAACGCACATACAAATTTAAAGAATCGTTATTATAATAACGTCAGTATTAGCAGCAAGTATGTACAAACACAGTAAAGCAAGATTTGATTTTTGCTGAATTACTATGCATAGATGAATGCAAAAAGATATCATCTCTCCCCAGTACATAATATTGTACAAAACTTATGCCTTTTAACTACATTCACATGATGAACATTCAACAACACCGTTGTAGTTGGCGATCATCATTCTGAACTGAACACTATGCAGGCACAGCGAACTGACTAAGTTAGACACATGATAAAAAATAAAACCTGTATCCTTTTTGTACTCTTTTCGAGTCCTCGCTCGCATCCTTGCATACCTTTCAGTCTATATAAGCGCTTCAATGCTAACTCATAAATGCTGCCATACGATAACTCGTTATGTGTTGCTCCTTTTACACATTCAGTCTGAAGTTTTGTTCAGTGCCTGGTTTGGTTAGTCATTCACTGTTCTTCCCACAAATCTGAGAAGTGTTTTTTTACCATTAAAGAAAAATCATTGCAATGGCATTATCTGCTAACTTTGCAATGTTTTTCATCTCTTTAGCTAATTCTCGTACCTCGCACAACAATACAATAGACAGGCAACGCTGCTGTTCTGTTTCGTTTTTTAAGATTGTATGTACATTTGCAGCGCTCTTGGACTTTTGCAGTGGTTTTTAATGCATAGAGCAACGCTGCGCTGCCAGTGCTGTTTGCGATGCGGCTCACCATGTGATTTTCTATTTTGTTACTTGACATATTATACAGGCAGAATAAGAGGAAATCCACAATGTGATTTTAGCAAAGAAATATACCTTTGCAGTAGAGTATAATATTTGCTTGCAACTTTTTGCTTTTCATGTTATGAACATGAAAATCTTGCGTTGGTGCTGGCTGCTGTGATTGCAGTGGTGATGATGATGATGACGACGTTGTGATTGTCATGGCTTTTTCATTGCATATAGAAGAGAGCATGTAAAAACGCACCTTCTTTATTCAATAAAGATGGTATAATAGGAAAAAAATAAAGTTATGATAGTACAGCACTACAGCTTGTTTTTTTTATATTTTATTTTATTCTTTTCGCGTTGAACAATTCTCTGCAGGAGAACTTGAAGCTAAAACTCTGCATAGATACTGCACAATAGGAAAAAGCAACAAAAGGAGTAATGTTGGTTGCTAGTATAAAAGCCTATGTCAATGCAGTGTTTGAGGGCTATCCTTCAGCCATACTCTTGCAACTTGCAATAAATGATCTCTTCACTTGACTCTCTTTTGATGATCATGGCACTGCTGCTGCTGTTGCTGCTGCTATGAAAGACAACAGCAGCTAAGAGCCATGTTTTCCTACCACCTTAATAGTAAAAAGTATGCGGCTGTGTGCACAATTCATACTTGGTCTTTGAGTATCCTTGCCAATGCTCAAATTTGAGGGTCTTCTCGTAACAAGGCATTATAGTAATCACCATCGAAGTAATCGTAGTTATAGTAATCATTATTTTATTTCAATAACCATCGAGCTTATTTGGTAGTAGCTGTGTGTGTAATACCAAGTTTGCACGCAGTTTGCCATTCGCTTATATCACTACCCACACATGGAAGTACACTTTCTTGGGAGTATGAGACCACCACTCCTTTTAATACAATGGAATCTGTGTGGAAGCCATTGTTTGTGTCAGTGTTTCCCAGCAGAATACATAGAAGAGTTAGTAGTAATAATAATGGTTTGGCAATAAAAATTTCGCACCAAATAAACCAGCAGCGTATGTTGTATGTAAGCACACTTATGAGCCAAAATTAGTATGGGAAGACCTTCTTCGATTTTCGCCTGAAAATGCGAAAAAAAATTGTTCAATGGGAAGTTGATGTTTTTTTATCGTTTGTATAGAGCACACGGTATATAATAATATTTAACAATGTATACATATCTGGACTTCTGCCTATATGCAAGCTCACTGTTGGCATAATAAAAAGCAACAAAAGCTGAACATTATTTTAATACTGTTATCTCTCTACCTGCCACAGCATCATGCTACGCACATGGTCATACAGATAATATAGTTAATTTTATCATTTTTATCCCAATAATCCAGTATGCAATCAGTCTTCCCTGTGTGGCCTCTAGACATACCCAAACACTGTTTGTGCGAATTCTCTCACGCATCAGGTTATTTTCTAGTTCAATTTTGGTTGAAAAAACCGTGAGTAAATCTGTGGAGGTGTAGTATTGTGTACTACCGGCTGCCTAATAGCTCATTATAGTAGAATGCATGCAGCATTCTTTTTTTTAACTGGAAGGAAGTACAAAACTCTACTAGATTATTTATGCGGCGTAACCATACAAAGAAATATTAAAATGAGAAGAAGATATTTGCATAAAAATTTTTTCTGAGCATTGCCTGTCTTTGCTCTCATATGTAACTCAGCCATATACTTTTCTCATATTGTACATAGTAGATAGGTAGTCACGCACGTACTCCTTATTATTATTATTATTACTATTATTTTGAATCTATTGATGATGTCAATGAGGATGATGTAGTGCTAACCTTAGGCAAGGCTATATTTTGCGTATATGCAGTTATAGACAACACAGTTGAATAAAAGGGAATTTTACTCAGTAAAGAACAGCGATTACTTTGAATGATGATACAGATTTTTCACTGATGCAAGTAAATGCACATACAAAAAAGTGTATAATATTGTGTGTCATGTTGTGTGCGTATATGTATACTATGTTGACTTCCTTGCTTCCCGTCATCCTCCAACAACCCCTACCATCACCGTCACTTTTTGTATTGAGTGAGGCTCCTTCATCCTAATTTTTGCCTCTGTTGACTGAAAAACTACCATGATATTTTTTTTTCGATGAAGATGAACAAAATTAAATGTGATCATGATAAATGGTTATATTATCAAAGTCGCTTACTCCTTAACAGCAGAATTACAGAATTTTCACTAAAAATAGGAAAACCAAACTGCTAGACATAGCTACAAGTTTGTAAGACAGGTACAAGTGAGCGCGTGTATTTACAATGCAAACGAAGAATGCATGACATGGCAAATCGCATTACGTTACAACATGTCTGGCAAGGAAACAAGAAGAGTAAGGCATGAATCA
Source organism: Lepidocyrtoides sp. E14 (assembly GCA_027743805.1). Taxonomy (NCBI): domain Eukaryota; kingdom Metazoa; phylum Arthropoda; class Collembola; order Entomobryomorpha; family Entomobryidae; genus Lepidocyrtoides; species Lepidocyrtoides sp. E14. The sequence continues at coordinate 14,496 of JAHZMZ010002048.1, forward strand.
AAGCATATTATTTTGGTGCTGCATAAAAAATGAGCAAGATCTATCTATGGCTGATGTAAAAATTCACAATGATTTTTTTATGTTTGTGTATACTTATACAGGTAGATCAATATATAGTGTACATACGTATAACAGTTTTGTAGTTGATGATGATGATGATAATAATAATATTCAGTGCTAGAAGCTGACTCAATCACTTCCACATTAATATGCAGATGTGTATCCTTCCTTGATGTTAAGGACGTTTTGTGCTAGGGTTTCTCATCCCCACCACCATCATCGAAATGAATGATTAGCAAGAAGAGAGAAAAACAATAATAATAATAATAATGTTTATACAATGTACTTGCACACACACACACACACACACACGTACTCGACGTTATATTTGGTAGTCTACGATAAAACAAAAAAAAAAACAGTTGAACACGTCCGTTCATCTGCCTGCGGAATACACACTAGCAACCAATATTGTTATCACTAAATATTCTAGCAATACTACGATCCAAGTTAGTGGAAGCCTCACCGTTGTAGTTTTGCATACGATATTGGTTGGCTGGTTTGGAATACGTACATGGATAGTAGGAAAGGGATATAAAATTGTCTGAGATGAGATGCGTTACCATGATCACCTCTCTTCAGAGTAAGTTACCTTGCTCGATCATCATAGGATGCTGAGGCTAAGGCTGAGATGAATTGTTATGTCATTCAAAGAGGTTTTACCTTGCTCCGTCTCTTGGCCATTTTGTTTTGCGATTCTAGTAGATAGTAGAATGCCTATACATATTAGCAAGTATGCATCATCGTCGCTGCCGCTGTTGTCGTCGTCGTCTTCGTGATCATGACACAGAGCAACCGTACTCATTGTCATTGGTTATTATTACTACTGAACAGGCTTATCATGTTATACAATTCCCATTTAGTAAGTAGTCTTATTGATAATAATAATAACTATGGTGAGTAACTTGTTAATTTGGTAAATAAAAATTACAGGGGTAGGCATCATTCGTCATTATATGATAAGATATGGAATTTTTGGTGGTACATTTGTCATAACGGTTCTTGTACGGTTTCCAAGATCAAATAGGTAGTAATAATTGTCGTTTAATTATTGACATTGGAATGAGGAAAGTGAAAAAGATACGGAATCATATCATTCATGACATTGTTATTTCCTTGTGATTAAGGCTAAAGTTCATTGTTCTCCAGTTACCAGTTAAGCATTCTCTGTTAGTACTGGCTGTAAAGCCAGATAAATACATAGTTTAAATACATAACGGATTTACAAAGAGAATTAACTGGAGAAGGAATTTGTCTATGAAGTACTACCGGAAACATGATTGAGGGTCCGTTACCTCTTCTTTATCTGGAGAACTACCGGAAGAGGAAGAGAACTGATCACAATGAGAGTTTTTGTACAAAATTCAAATCTAACGGTAAATAATTTCCAGCAGGAAGTAACGGAGAAATAGAGTCAAAGGTTGACCAAGTTTTAAAAATGCATCTTGAATCTTGAGTGTATCTATAAGCTCGTACTGAAATGGAAACATGTCGCGTAGTCAATGAGGAAGAAAGCATGCATGGTTTTAGTGACCAAGACAAAGACAAACAATACCAACAAAACACTGATAGGGTTGGTGATGCACTTGCAAGTCGCAGGTTGTACCAAAAATCAATCCATTCCCTTTTGTTGGTTACAATGCATCCATAAAATAGGTTTTTTTTTCCGGCAACTTGTTTGTTGCGGCTCTGTTAGAACATGTGTGTGTGTGTTCGAGTGTACAATTTCTAATTCACCTTTTCTACTGCACTGCATTCTCTTTTTAGTCGACTTTTGAATGAGTTAAAAAACAATGTACACCAGAAGGAGATAGAAAGAGAGAGAGAGAGCTACCTATAAGATGATACATATATCCACCCCAGAATAACCAAGATATGTATACACAGGCAAGTCAAGGAACTTTAGGTTTGTCAGTATAAAAAAAAATGTTTAAGTAGGAAAAATTTGCCGTAGGCCTGCTGTATACCTGCACGCTCATATGTTTTCAGGGATGGCTGTCTTGCGTTGTCTTCTTTTTACTATACTCGCTGACGATAAGTGGCTTAGGCTTTAAGGAGCAGAAGCTGAAAAACACACTTCTCGCAGCCGTTTTTGCATTAAACGCGTAGAAAAGCAGTAAGATGAAAAGAGAGATGAAAACATGAAAAATAAGGCATATTAACACGATCATCTTCTTCATCCTTCTTTCTATTCAGCTTTAACTCTTTTACCTTTTTTAACAAGAAGTTGGTGTCAGTGCAATACTGAACTTTTTTTTATCAGTAGGTACATTTCAATGATGATGATTTGGATGCCAAAATAGATTCGGATAATGATAGAGATACGAAGATGACGACAAGTAAAAAAAATATTTTATCATCATCATCATCATGAAACCCATCACACACCAGTTTTCATTTTCATTTGCGTGAAATCCCGTTACGGTTGGTTCCTTTCCATTTCTACAGGAAAGCAGAGTTCTCTCAGTTCGCACTTGTATGGTACAAGAGTAAAAGCGAAGATGTTGTTAAAAAAAGAAGAAGACTGGTTGGAGCAGAGATTGCAATGACGAGAAAAAGAATAATAGGTTTCCTAAATAAAATGTAGTTTGCATCATGCATTATTGTTATGTGTAGTAGGCAAACCACAATGGTTTTTACATTACACACATACCTTCTTGTTTGTTGTTGTGAATAATAAGTAGGTAGTAAAGTAACCTGCCTTGCTCTTGAAATAAAAAAAACATGACCCACCAGCTTTTTCTTCGTGTTAAACGGGAGCAGGATATATTGCATCAAGCTTTCATTTTCATTTTGAACAAGTTTACTCCGTACCTTTTACTCTACTAGTGTAGTAGTAGTAGTAGTAATGAAGAAACAGTGAAAGAGCACGGATTCACATTGAGGACAGTGGAAAAACAGGAATTCTCTCACTGTTTCTCGGTATCACTTTCATGATGAAATCTTGGAACTGATAGTAATACTAGCAGCACCAGGAACATGAAGTATTTATATTTTGTGCATTTTTTTATTGCCTGTTGACCCTATAGCGAAAAAAAATATGATGATGATGATGATGATGATCATCATCATCATAGCTCCCATTAAATGATACAACATCCACCAACCAAGCTATTTTGGCTAAATGAACTCTCAAAAATCTGCTAGAATGGTGAATGGGGATGTAAACACGATTTTTATGAGGATTTTAAGCTATTCCATGGGAAATGAGGAACAAGATAGGATGATGACTTAAGTATTAAATTTTTTTTTATTGGAGTGGTTTAATGGTCATGAGAAAGGAGTGCGAATTTCGTCTTCCGTTACTGCCCAAACATAAGCTCTTAAATAAACAGTTCAATAAAACGTCAAAATGTTTTTTTGGTTTGAGTGCGTACAAAAATACATACATGAATGCAAATTGTCTGTCGTTGGTATTTATGCACACGAAAACTCTAATAATTTTATTTTCGTGCATTGTACATTACTGGTGGTGGTGGTGGTGTGTTCAATGCATATTATATGCATTGTGTGCGTCTATGCAGTAGGTACGAATGCATAATGTACTTCCTCTAATGGAAAACCAATGGTGATGTGATCACGGACGGAAGAAATCGTAAAATCCCCACGGTGCCCATAAATCTTTACATTTTACGCTTTGTCTCTGACTCTTATTGGTAGTATTAACAGGAGTATTTCGAGTGCGACATTATGATCTCGTAAAGAGCAATAATAGACAAAATCATCACAATCATCATCATAGTTAACCAAAAATCTGTTTATATTTAATATAATACTTTTTTTTTGCCATCATCTTCACCGCCATCATCGTCATCACCATTTTATAACTTTTCTATGTATATACGCTTCTTGGCCAACACGAAAAAAAATTTTCTTTTACGATTGGCAATTAAACTCAGTCGAATTAAAATGTGACGAGATGATTCTCTGTCCTGTTATATTGCTAACTTTATTCAAAACTTTTTTAAATCAATTTTAATGGCCCATAATCCGCTTTATCTAGTTTCCTAAAAAATATTAATATACGAAATCTGGGCATGCATCTGCCTATGCATAATATATTTTTTTTCACAAGTAGAATGCTACTTCTACCGTCAACTTATATAATGTTGGTAAGCAGAGTTTGGAGTCACTAAAAGGAGGATTACTGAGGTTAGAGCTTACATGACATGAAAAGATGAGTCATGTCTTGAAAATCTTCATCGTTAAACTGTGACCAACCGCATCAGACCAAATGAAATGGTCATGGTTGGTTCCCAACTAGACAGTAAAATTATCAATTATCCTTTTTTTTAGCAGCCCTTCATTTGACATTAAGTTTTTTTTTCTCATAGAAACAAAAATCTTATATGGGTAATTGTATACACGCCTAAGTTGTAAGCTACCAAAGAAAAAACCCATTTGATTCAATTCAGTCAAGACTGAATGGAGAGAACCATAGATAATGGGAGTCGGCTGTTTTTTTGCAGTTTTGGGTGAAAATCCGGAAACAAGAATCTTTTAAAAAGTTCTGTTTCTGCCAAGACTTAATCAAACTAAATAATAATACGTATACTCATATACCACATGGTGACATCGCATGTGAATGTGAATAAACGTTTTTTTTTTAAAAAAAAACGACGCTTTGTTGTTCCATTCCATTCTTGTAAACTAAAATCCCTTCTAATAAGCAGCTATAAACATAAATACTTCCTTTGTTCCTATGACTTCCCTACTTCATGAATATATCTACATTCACTTGCTTTTTAGCAGTATTTTTTTATTAGAAAGCAAAAATTCGCGGGCTAAAATTAAAAGCATGTTATACACGACTCTGTTGACAAATATTTGCATTCTAGCCTGTTTTTATTGTCCTTTTCACTTTATTACCAACTCTAAAAACCAACCCTGAAAAGTAAGTGCCTGACTACTAAATGCACAAAATAAAAGTTCATTATTTGCATTTTATAGCTAAATATCACCACCACCACCAACCAGCACTTGATTTTTACAATACATCCTTAACTTAATCGAGGGATGTTTTATTCGCACGTCGTGATACTACAGTAAATACGTACATAAGTACGTGTAATATTGTCATTAAAGATACATTACTATAATTTTAACTGTAAGCACTTTAAATTGCATGCAGTTTTTCAAAACAATGGAAGAATGGAAGAAAAGATGATACTTATCCCAAAAACATCTACGTAAAAATTCAAATAAATCATGCACGTACCATACAGGCACAAGCTACAATTCTACAAGAAGCATAATCCCTAAAATCAACATTAGCACACGTTTTGAAAGTTTGTGGCTTTTTCACAATGATTTTGCACGCCTCATTGAGCATCGAATGATTTGCAAAAAAAATAAAGAGTTGATTTTAAGGAAATTTTTTGGTGGGTTCGTGTTGTCTATATTATATTTATATTATAATCAATGTTACATGAAAAAGGATTGTCTAAAGTAAATCTCCTCAGTCCGCTCTATTATTAATACTTTTACTACTATTTCCAAAGAATTTTATTTGTGCTTATTTAAATCCGCTTAAATTAACTACTTACTGGAGGGCGTAAAAGATACATGTTGGCACCAAAAAAATGAATTCAAGCAAAGAGTTGTCTGCCACACAAGTACCAATGGAAATGAAAATAACTTTCGCTCCTAAATATAGATACTGGAGCCTGAAAAGTTTTTCTAAATATATTTATTGTTGTAAGAAGACTTGATAATGAAAGTTTGATTAGTTCAAGAAGTAATTATCGTCAAACTAATCACCCTAGTGGTGACACATCATGCTGCTCAAGACTACGTACATAATCGAAACTGTCGTTTTTTTTACAAAGCTCCAGGCAGTTTAGCTTGTCTGCATCATCGCCATCAACATTTAGATAACAAAAATATTCATAATCTTAATGCATTATTATCTGTTAGAAGAATGAAAAAACTGAGACAGAAATCATTTTCTCACAGAGAATTTTACTCGGGATGGCAGAGGAGAATGCACTTGCATCTAGGTATAAAAAATAATTTGCATGTTAGAATTTAGGAAGCTGTTCGACAGCATTTGTATGAGTGTGAGACAATAAAAATTTGTTCGCCAAAAGCATTATTCTGACTGATAGTCTGAAATGTACGTCAACAAGTTTATTACAATATTGAGTATCTTTTAATTGCGACGGTATTCAAAATCTGTGATTTTTGTAGACAAGGGAGGGAGGATCAGAGAATATGACGAGGAGACGACTGTGACTGTTTAAAATTACAATGGATAATGCCTCCTATTATGCATTTTTTTGTAGTCATTTGAACAGCTTCATAATCATTAGTTGAGCTAAACATTTTTTAGACGAAGTAAATTGCATTATCAACCCAGTAGTATTATGACAAAAATTCATGAAACTTTGGGATTGACTTCACAAGAAATTCTTCACAACTCTTATTATTTTTGTTAGTTACAACATAATGCATTCCAATTGCACTCAAATGAGTATTTGGTATTATATGTGTGTAATGCACATGCGCATGATTTAGCATAAGGCTTCGACAATAAATAACCTGGTAACTGGCATGACGATCATCAAAAGAGATTATGTTTAGTACTGTATGCATATTATGGGTATCATAAAAGTAAGTACAAAGGGAAGAAAAAGGACAGTCTTCCCTATTGGTGTGGGGTCACTTCCTGTAAAATTGATCATTGTGAAGATGTGAAGTAATCTGTATGTACAACGTGCTAACGTAATATTAACAACAACAACAGCAGTAAGTACACCTACATATAAACTGGTGAGAAGCGGTTAAAAATAATTTGCAACGATTGATTTCTTTCATGCAAGTACTGCAGTTGCTATGTCAAATGCTGATAAATGATGAATGAATGATGACAGTAAAAATGTAAACTGACACACGGTTTTTTAAAATGCTATGACGCCACTGCTAGCAAATGTGTTTTTTATGAAAAAGTTGGGTTTAAACGCATAAATTACCGTATATACATATATTTGCATACACAAAAATATATAATGTTGTTATTCTACGACGCACAATTACCATACGCTCAAAGCCGATAATACCGCTCCAGCTCTGTGGTCACTGTAATAGTGAGGTAGTAATGCGTTGGCACTGCACTGGAAAAAGTTTTATGGTTATACCGCAACCTTAGATAAAATATTGTAGTAGCTATGAATGATTGATGATTAGTATTACAAACGTCAGAAGAGGTTCCAGGCCAAGGACCCGGAAATGATTAATTTGAAAAAATTTGAGGAAATACTGGAAAAATATAAATTTCAATGGTTGATGAAAAGGGGAAATAGACTTTCAAATTATTTCGATTATCAATTATTGGCAGCTGATGAATGGATGGGTGTAACACAATCATACCAACAACAGGTTGATGAGTATTCACTCAGCTGCGAATGCAAATAGACAAGTCTAATTGCATTTTTACAAGTTGCATTTCCTAAACATAAGTTCATGTGTTCTCCTCTATATAATTTTCTACGCACGCAATAAAGTTACCTTATTTTTTGTTACGAGTTTATAAATTTTGAAAATATTATGTTGAATATTATCCTCCCTCTTTTTGCTTGTACCAGTGCAAACGGTTGCCAAAAACGAGTGACCGTGAAATGAATATTCGACCAGTTCATTATTTAAAAAAAAATTTATCTGCAAGATATTAGAAATATTGACGACAAAACTGTCATTTTTTAAAATAAAAAATATTTGATTTTAATAAGGAAAACGCCTTCATCCTTAGTCATTGCCTTTACGTTTTTAAAAAAATTAGTGGCATCATTCGGCAAATAAAATCAATTTATTACAAAAGCATGAAAAAAACAACAAGAACTGGGGTTTCAAACGCAGACAACTGTGATTTTACTGAATCAAAAAAAGGTAGCCTTGCAAAGTGGTCGTAAAAATGTACCTGTATGAGCAAAAGAAGAATGCGCTACAAAAAAGATGCTACATGCTGCTACTACTTTAACTGAAAGGATGAAGATGATGATGAGCCCAGTGGTGGTATGTTTTAGGAACATAAAGAGGTAACGAAGGAAAAGAAGAAAAAGGATCACAAAAAGAAAAAAAAATGATAAAGATGCAGAAGAAGAAGAAGAAGAAGGCAGTAAGACGACTGAAGTGATGCGAGCTGGTGAGGAGTGAGTGAGAGATAGTGGATTTTGAATTAGAAAACATCATACAGAAACTGCACACCATGAATATCCGGTCGTTGAACTTGCTTGCTTCCTAATATATTGCTACTTGTACTACTACTACTACTACTACTGCTATTACAACTACTGAGTATAGTAGACTGATAATATAACAAAATAATGGCAATATTATTATATAGCCTTTAAGCTCTCCTTTTCGTCTCTTCTTGTTGTACATAACATTAGATATAGGTATATGCATAGTTAAATACACACTATATCTACCTATATTGCATGTAGATGATGAGGACGACGTTCAAAATGATGATGATGAGGCCTATACACTTACAAACCCAAGTGCACGTAGTATGCATCCCACAAAACGCTGCTGTAGAGTACAGCCTTCTTTGTGTATGTAAAGTGTGCTGCTTGTTGCATTGTAATAAGTTTATGATAGTAATATGATAAATTGTGTGGCAATTATGTTTCTTTTGTGTAGTGGTGAATGGTGATAGACCCACCGCCTTTGCAGTCAAATATTGTGTTCGCCCTTATCACCATAGTCATCTTATCACTCTATCCACAGTTCAGCCTCATCACATTACTCTTCACCAGCTATTGTACTAGATAACAAGTAAATACAACCATAAAAGTACGCGTTCTATAGGTTGTAAAAGGTTCCTTTCTCATTTCCCTTCCTGCCCAAAATTCACACTGTTTCCACTTTGTCGCGTGCTGTCAAACTGAGTTGCGTGAAATGCTGGGGTAGCAAACAATACCACAACAAAAATAGATACATTTTTGAGGAAATACAATGCTAGGACTTTTGTGAGTTTGTGCGGATGATAAACAAAAATGTAGATTATAAAAAAAAATTAAGTAAAACATTTCCTTTAAAGGCATCTTCCTCATGTACTTAAATTTTTTTTTCTTCAAAATTTTTCATGGAGGATGGATCAGATAAGAAAAACAAATCATGATAAATCATTTTTAATTTTGAACATTTTAAAGAAAGTTTTGTACAAAAAAAACTTTTCAAAATGTCCTGTTGTTTATTTTTTCGAATTTATTTCTAAATGTCATCTGCAAATATCCCGCTTGTTTTTATGTTATTGATTTGAGTTGTTGATGGCTCAAACAAAAAGGATAATGACGCGGCTCAGTTACCTTTTATTATTTATTATCGTCATCATTTAACACAAATATAATGAATTGGTTTGGACGATTATCACGCTTATCATCATTTTTTTTAATGAGTAGCATCACCAATCCTGTCTCCAAACTTGCTTTGTCGTTTACGCACACCATTTGCTTTGAGTGAGTAGATGAGTAGCATTAGCATAAGTAAAATAATCTTACGCATGTCACAACGTTTAGTAATGACTACTTGCTTTGATGAAGAGTCACTTTTATCAGTCAGTTAACAAAATACTGATATCAATATATTTTTTTAATGAATGATAGAGCAACAAGTTGACAATGTGGTAATTTGTGGGCTGCATTGTATCATCCAAACCCATCAAATTTTGACTTGCACAAGTACAGTTGTCACACATAATAGGCATATTACTGGTACCATAAATTTGATAATGATTTGCAAGTTATATTGCATGCCATATAATAACATTATAATACATATACCGATAAATAAGTATTTTCTGGCCTCTTCACGTAAAAAAACTATCATCATCAAAAAGCGGAAATGAGCTGATTACAAATGGATGGAGCCATATAACTTTATTAATAATATGACTATGTAAAAGATTTCTTGCCTGATAGATTAATTTTGCCCACGTATATGCAACTGCAAGCAACAAAAAAGCAGCTTGGCATCCAGGAACTTCATAATGAATGGAATCATGCAGGATAATGGATATTAATGTGCATGATAGATAAATAGAATTTTTGCGATTAAGTTGAACAGTGAGTCTACAACAATTGGTACATTTTCATAATTTCAATGGGGTCTAATAAGAGAAGCGAAGCAAAAAGAGGAGAAGTCTTTGAACTAGAAAAAAATATTCCCTTTGCTCGCTAAATACATATTATATGTTACTATGCGTCAACAATAGATGTGTGTAATTCTAATAGTAGGGCATAATAAAATTTGGAAACTTTCTCCAGAAACTGTAGTAGTGGCACTATTGTAATTGTAAAGTGATAGTAACAATAGAGTCCATTCAAGTGCTTTTTCACATCTCAGATGAAATCCTCTGTGTACGTGTATTCTGTTCCCTTTCGTGTTTATGCTATACTTCCTGATAGAAATACTGGGAAACCAATATGAAATACAATAAATGTACTTAATGAAGCGTGTAATCACTGTGGGAAAAATTGGAATAATCCATTTTACTTTTTCTATTACTGGAAACCTCACATTGTGATTTTTCGAAGCCACAGAAAGTTCATTCCGAGAACTGGCTCATTTAATAATATTCCTTGAAGATTACTTTCTCGGTTTGTCCTCTATTGTTTCCTTTCTTTTCAGTTTTTTTGTCAGTAAAATGTTTGATGTGAACATAATCAAAAAGACGGAAACACGAGTTGAAGATTTGAGTACAAAAGTATAGTAATGAGTTTGTAAAGATAAATACGTATCAATATCATTGTTCTGGAAGAGTAGAAGTGGGTTGATATTAAAAAAGTAAATAAATTAGTAGAAGTAGAAGGATTATTACAACGTAATTGCATATTATGGAAATATTACATTGGAATATTAAACTAGTATTCTAGGGTAAGTGTGTACTTCCTTGTCCACTTTCATTCTAATCGTTTCCCTTTCATCTGTTTCCTTCTGTACACGCAAAAGAGAATAAGTGCTGATAATGCCATTTATGTGGTGTAAGAGAGAAGATGAGTTTGCTTCACTACACCACCAGCATCTATCCCTCTCAGTTTTTCTTCCCTTCCATTATGTTTAACGCTTGAGAACACTTTTGCAAACGTCTATCGCTTCTTTTAGAGCAGCGGAAAAGTCCTCTTCGAAAAACCAGGAACTTTCCCCTTAATTCTTAAAAGCGTAGGAAGACAAAGAAACATTCGCTTCTAATCATTTATTTAGTAGTATGGATGACGATACTTCACAAGTACACTCTGTCAGTCAGTCGGCCCTCCATTATCATGTCAACTCCCAAACACTCAAGAATGTCGTGTATTTCGTTTTCAATGATTTACTACCTTGGTCAACCTTGGTTTTCAAAAGGTTTGTTGGTTTCATCTCTTCTCTGACCCAACTTTGCCTTCAGAACTTGATTATTGAAGTTTCGATTGCGCCACTTGTTTTAAAGAAAAGATTGCCATGTTTTGTCGATAGACGATTTGTTTTCTTTCCATTAAGAGATAACAAGCACTTCTTTGGAAGTGTGTGTTGTTTCAACAGGGGAAATTCCAATAGCTTTCTTTGCATAAAACAAATATGGAATAAATGGTACTGGAGAAAACAACCCTGTAGTATTATAACTTTAACTTACTTATAAGCTATGAATACAATTACCAGAAAGATTGTGAAGACTTTTTGAGATTATAGTTTTTAGGGTAAGTAGCTCATTATTATCATCACCACTACTCATTTTCATAAACAAAATATAAAACAATGGTCCTTAACTGTTCTTCCATCACTAACAGAAGTGAAATCTTTTGAAGTAGAATTTCGTTGTTGAAGTGAAGATCAGAGAAAAGTAAAGGAAGCAAAATACTTCATTTCAATGTTCTATGGTTTCATCTTCCGTTTGAACCACTTATATCAAGCAATATCATCCTTTTAGTAGCTTCAAACTTTATCCATTTTTAGCTTTTAATGTGTGCGGTAGTTTAGCAGCAAAGCTTCAGCGACTTGTTTTTTACATCATTATTTCTGTTTGAAATAAATGAAAGGCATAATTTTTTCCAACAGTATCACCGTAATTTCTTGCTCGACATTTTTTTTCACTTTACAGCACAGAAGCAACATAAATTTACCTGTTTTTTCTAAAGACCATTAAAGGAGTATTATAATTTTTTTTATCTCCAATGGAAAAAGCAACAGGAATACTGGCTACTGGCTCATCTTCATCACGGAATCACATTACCCCATTGGTACGTTTTTTTGTATCTACCTAAGATATACATACACATGTTTAATACGTAGATGGGCTTTATCGCATAGCCAAGCATTTTTTCAGATGATTATTTCACTTCCTGGTTATTCTACTGTGCAATATGAAAATTAAAACAATGACAAATACAAAATAATTAAAATAGTTTTGAATAAGTAATAAATATTTTTTGTTCATAGTTTATCCAACCAAAATGTAGGTCCTTTAAAAGCATAATTTTTACTATATAATTGCATTAACAATATTGACATGCATACGTATGTAGCCCAAAAAACGTGTCGTGCATTCTTTAAAACAATAAAAAGACTTGAAATCCACATGTATTTCGCTGAAATAATACCCCAGTTTTGTTGCTTAGCTTAACATTACTTCTAGCTACATTCTACGCTAATGGGAATTTCCTAATTAATGCAGTAATGTTTGTATTCAAAATAAAGTTTAGTTGTCAGTTAAAACTTTGAAGGTGAAAATTACTTTTTTAACTGTGTTAGCTACATTTGGCAAAATAATGACAAGTTTTATGGAACATGTATGCATACGTGTTTATGCAGCTCAGCGTAATTGACTTTGTAATTAAAGAAACTAAAACACAAAAGAGTCTTGTGACTGACTTATTAGTAGCATGGTTGCTGTGTGAGAAAACTGCATAATTAAAATTATTAGTCGATGATATTCCAGGAAATTTAAGTGCAACGGTTGTACAAGTTGAATTCTGTGGACAGATTTAAGCTTGTGCCCAATTTGGGAGAAGAGTACTGAAACAGTAAAGAGAACATGGCGACGACCTTCCGTTAAAGTGCTCTGGAAAATATCTCTGAAATTGAGAAGTGTACATATTTAGGTCGCTTGTTTACACGTGGATCCTTTTTTTAAATGGCTAGATTTTACACACAAGCTAAATGTTAGTAAATACTTCAAAGGTACGTACGTACGTACAGCCATCCAGAATTTTAGATTAGGAATTATGACATGTAGAATGTCCACGATATTCCTTCCAAATTGTATGAAATAAAATGTACGCATAATATATGTCTAAAAATGACATTTTAGTTGGAAAAGTAGTAGAGCAAATTTTATAGGGAAGTCAACGATGATGACAAGTTTGTAGTCGTGTTCAATTTCCAACAAAAGTGGAAAAAATGTACATAAAAGAAGCTGCTCCATTTCCTACATTTGCACACTTGTTAGTAATGACAGCTTCAGTAAAGCCGTCAACGATTTTGCCCGGTAGTACATAATGTTACTACTACTGTTGCACAGGTTTTAGCTCTATCTCTTTATTCTACATAGGGAGAAAAAAAAGGTTTGCAAAATGCAACATGAAAAATGCTGCATGTATGTATATTAATTACTTTAAGCGTCGTACAATATTATATAATTGTTTTAATTACATTTTTCAACTCTCACTCGAATTTCAGAGCATGTCTCCGCTTCAAAAATGCATGTAAAATAATTTTACTGCTTTTTGTTTAATTACTTAAAAACCTGGGTAATATTACGACATCCTAGCTGCTGCACGGAAAAATGAGTCAAACGTGAAGGAAAGGAAAAGGTGAGCACACTTTAAAATGGCGTGTTCTCTTCCGCTAAAGGGATAAAATTGCAATTATATGAGCCGAAGAGTTAAACTATAAATAATATTGTTATTACCATTGTGCTTATTAATACGTCAAAATGTGCCTACATTCTACAGAAGGGGAAGCAGAAGCACTTAGGGGCCTCGGTTTTCTTTTCTCAACTGTACGATCAGTTTACTTACTTACATAAATCATTTCAGTTTCAGTTTATGAGAGTACGTAAATGAATATTTGATAAAATAATGATTTCAGCAAGAGTACAAAACGAAAATACCATAAAACTGGTAAACTCATGTTCCACGTTTATGCTTATAGGTATATAACATTTATCATTTCTCGAAAAATACTTCTTCATTTTCACCCTGCTAATACTCACATACCTGCATACTTGGTAGTTAAAATTGAGATAATCTTGGTTGCGTTCATTATGTTAGGTTTTTTTTTTGTTTTCTGCTTACATAAAAAATGTTATCGAATCGAATGTATTAAACAATTCATTGCTATTAAGACAACTGTAGTGATAACCAGTAATAATCTAATGAGTAATGCAGCATGAGCTGGTGTACGTAAATTTCTATAAATCTAACGAAATTATGCAGTTGATGATTGAAACCAACATCATCCACGTAGTTAAACACTACCCACTATATAATATTGATAAGCACTATATAGTATCATGTAGCAGTAAGTAACAGATAATCTATGGCTGCACTGACTGACTGTGGTAGTACGTACATCTGCATACTAGCATGACGCATGCTAATATTGTTATGTTGTCTTGTGTTCGTTCACGTTTTTGTTCTTTTTTTTCTGTTCTTTTTAAGTCTCTTATGTGTACTTTTTTCATGATCTCTGTACACCCTGACTTGACTCTTCTTGGCGTGTACCCTGTGACTGTACCTATTGCAAAAATCTTGTTGTTGCTGGCTGCTTTATGACTTACTTGCTATACATTCGTAATAGTGGCAGGGGGCATTGCACTTTTAATTTTTATTTGTGATGATGATAAGTAAGAACAACAATGTACTGGTAGTGCTGAATGCTCACAAAAATGCAGTGGTTTTTTACACTTACCTTTTTCAAATTGATAAGATTAATTTGATATTTATTTGCTCTTTATGAATATATATGTTTGTAGATATGTATTTTTTTCATATGTGTGCATTTGTGCTTAAATTGTTATGCTAGAAGCTGCATTCATTTTTTGGGTAAAAAAATGGAACTTTTGCTTTCAGAACTAGGGGCAGCCAGCTAGATGCAACTGTGCGTGCGTAAGTGAGTACTTCTTTTTTCTAAAAAAGGACGCAGTTTTGCATGATTATCTGTTTGTTTGCTACTGACTTAAAGATATATGTACTACTTCAACTCACAAATAAATTGTGAATTAAAGTAGTACATATATCATCTGTTTGTTTGCTACTGACTTAAAGATATATGTACTACTTTAATTCACAATTTATTTGTGAGTTGAAGTAGAAGAGAAAAAAAAATCTTATTGACTTCCCATGTTTAGTACCTAATTATAGGTAGCACGGCTGACCATCTTTGTCTAATTTTAGAAAAATCCTTTGACTGTAAATACAGTAAAGTATTGAATAAGCCGATGCATTTTAGTTTCTAATGTTTTGCGAGCGATATGAAAAATTTGGAATGAAAGGACTATTAAATATTCTATTGTGAATTGTCATTTTGTTAGTACAATTACGCAGTCAGAATCATGCATGACGTGCTATGCATTTATGTAGGTAGGTAGTGTCAATCATTTGCTCATCATAGTAGAAATGGAGTTTCATTGGGAATTTTTTAATGGACAAATAATTATTTTTTAATCATCGCATTGTGTACCAGAGGTGTCAAACAGTAATACTAATATAGAACAGGAAGGGACAATAACTTAACGTGGTATTGTGGCTGTTTTCATTATTACAACATTTTCATCCACAAAAAATAATACACCTATGTTGGTGTGTGTACATGCATAAAGCGGGTGAAATATTGTTAAATGAACATCTTGTTGACAGCAAATCAACCGTTTTCACGTACAGATATTTACACCTACTAAAAGTTACTTAAGGACGGATTGTGCAACCACTTTGCAATTTCTCACTCTTGCTTTCAGAAAATCGTAAGCCTCTTTTGTGGAGGATTATTGCATGAAAGAATGCGAATTTCAAAGGGGTTAAAGGGAATTTTCTGATCTGTATTTAGGGAGAATGAAAGAATGAGAGAGAGAGAGAGAGAGAAAAATGGAAGTGCAGTAGCAGGCAGCAATATATGATGGTGTGGTGATGGCAGTGGCACCCGCAGCTATTTTTTAATTCAACGGCACATGGAAGGTCATAGAACATTCATCTCCTCAACTCTTCCACTGTACAAACACATTTTGGCATTCATTTTCTGATGACCCTGGCCTTGTTCTAACAACTTGTACACACGTACACATGAGGCTAGAACTTAAATACAACATACAACAATATATAAAAAAGCTACAAC
>JAHZMZ010002049.1:0-15765 GCA_027743805.1 Lepidocyrtoides sp. E14
GTTTTGGATCGTAGTCCAGCATACGCGGAATCCAATCATTCCAGTTGTTCCATAGGTTGTCTGCAATTTGTCTAGTGGCCAAAATTCCTGAAATTGAACCATGAATTATGTGAAACTGAATTTTTCAAAAATTGCAAGGATCCTTCAAGGATGATTTATATGTTTTGTAGTACTTCCAGTGTTGAGTAGTCCTTCTCCAGCATTCACGCCAGTCATCCATGGAATTTTTGCAAAGCTGCCATTCCTCAGCAACTCTATTGGTTCTGCTGGGATAAAGTCACCATCCACAGTAGGTACAAACAAGTCAGTGTTATGCCGAATGGGGGACTGTGAGAATTTCAATTTGATTCATTTTGTGTTTTCATGGACAAATATTCGTCTGTTATTACAATACAAATGCTTTACCATGCTGGCAATATGGTACTTGACTAATTTTCTCGCGTCCACTCTCTTGAGACAACTGACCATCACAGTAGTGTTATCAATAGGACAGTTCATGGCTACAGCTAATTGCCGAGCTTGCGTTTTTGGCGATCTACTCATTGCCCAGACTTGTAGGGCCGTTCCAGACTGTGATATCGCTTTCTGGAATAAACCCGCTGAATACGGCGATAGCATATGATAATGAACAGAAGCGGCACCTAGAAAAAACGCGAAAAAAGAGATTAAAAACACAAGCTTCAAGCTTGCCGAAACAGTTGAAAAGTTTCTGCTTTGAGTTTGATGGGGCATGGTCGATGCTTCATTAATGATCCCAACTGGGATTTATCTACCGCCCAGTGGACAGTTTGTCTAACCGGCCGATTCACCAAACAGAACGATACGAGTGGGGTCGCCTCCAAAGAAAATTGCATTTTCTTGGACGAATTTTAGTGCCAAGTTTTGATCCCAGAGGCCTTGGTTTCCTGTATACGTTAACCGTATTATGCTTTTCACTCTGAAAACTACTGACTGTATTTAATTGTATTAATATCAGAGTTGATCATTTTATTCACCGTTGAGAACGCCATCTCCAGTACTCAGAAAACCAAGTGCTGACAGACCTAAAAGAGTAGCGGGCAGAGTGATAAAATTCTAATTTTCTAAAATTGCCCGTGACAAGCTGTTTTTAAAGAAAGCTTACGATAATTAAGCGTGACAAGCACTGCATCTTGCCCATCCATCCAATATTTTCCGCGATACATGTTGGAACTGCCAGCCATAAATACTAGCATAAAATATAACCGATTTTAATCATTTTATTTCATCTTGAAGTCTTTTTTTTAAACGTGTACAATTTTTCCGAGGTTAAAAAAACTCACAGCCTCCATGTATAAACACCAACACTGGTAAAAGTTTCGTTGTCTTCAAGCTAGGTGTGAAGATCTGAAGCGTATAGAAAATATTATTTATGAATTTATGATTAACAAGTCGTTGAAGGTGGTTAGTGGTTATGAATGTTTGTTTGGCAATGTTTGTTTTTGTTAACATTTTCTACCAACATTAAGGTAAAGACAGTCTTCAGATCCTTCCACTCTAGCTGTCACCATTACTTCAAGTTGCATGCATGTCGGAGCAAAATTTTTGGCACTTCGTATTCCCTTCCATGGCTTTGCCGGTAAGGGTCGCTATGTATAAGTAACAAGAACAAGATAGCACATGAAAAGAAAATCACCAAACTTGGTGATAACCAAATTGAGATATAAAGTGCAAACTATTTAATAAGTCTAATAATACAATAAAATTATTTAGACAAACTTCAAAACGAAGTGCGTGTCCATAAGGCACCCCTAAAAACTCATAGTAAGGTTGACCAGATTCTCTTGATTTTGCCACATTACCCTGGACAAGGCCAAGTGTTGTTTGCACTATTGGATCACTGCTATGAAGTGATATGTAGGAATTGTACAAATAGGTAGCTAAACTGAGGGCAACAGCCATTACTGCAACTGCTGCTGGCGAGGACGAAGACGAGTAGGACGACGAAGCAACTGAAGGATAAATTTTCTTTTTACGCTGCCGTGCCTCCCCTGTCGGTTTGACCGACGTTAAAAACGAGTTTTTCGTGTCACGAAACATTTTCAAGAAAACTGACGACATTCCTCTTGAAAAAAAACTGGGTTTTATGTCACCCTCTTCGGTGAGGGGAACAGCACGCCGCTAAAACTGAGTCAGTCGGACAACGGCTGTCACACAAAAGCGTGATACGAAAAAGTGCCGTTGTCACTCACTGATTGCCGTTGGCTTTTTTTTCTTAAAACAACAACAATAAACAACAATGAGTTCAAAATACAGATACGATAATATGGTGTCAGTTCACTGACTAGAGAGACGCACTCTTGTTCTCGTTAATTCATTCATGCACTGTTGTCTTTGGTTGGTATTGGTGTCGATGAGGGTGACGACGGTTAGTTTTGTGGGTTCCTTTCCATTTCAACTTGCATGCAGCAATATCATCATGTGCATGCGTTCTTGTTGACGTTTACATTTTTATTAAGGGCATTGCATTGTCATCTCGATCATTTACTAACCAACAATTCATGAACTTGATGATATTGAATTTGAGTGAGCATATTATTATCAGTGTAGATATGAAATTGGTAAACATTGAAGAAAAAAGGCATGAGGCAATGTTCAAGAATAAAAATGTATTTACGAACCAAGGGATGATGGAGAAGGCAATGAAAAACATGAAGACGCCCAGCCCAACCGTTGTCAGCCAAATTGCAAAGAAGCAAGGTACGGAACGCGATGTATAATATTGCATAGTGCTTGCTTACAATAACGTTTATACAAAATGTAATGTAATACATTTAACATTGTTGCGTTTTTTTTTTGTTCAAAAGATACTTGAAAAGAAGAGTGTCACTTGATCATCAGTCATGCAAAATGGCAATTTTCCTGTGCCTTTTTTGCAAGAACGAACATAATGTTTAAACGCATGCAATTTAAGAAATAAATGCTCGTAATGGCAATAACTAACGAGAGATATAACGCATTAAATTGTACGTGTTCATATGCTACAATGTAGGCATGTGATTACAAAAAGTAGTCGTATAATACTTGATTTGTCATGATTCGTGATTTTTTTGAAATTCAGGTCATTACACCAATGGAATGGTTGTCCTCAAGAGCATTCCCAAAAGCATAATTATTGTGGTGGAAGATGAAACATGAATTAACGGTGGAATTGGAGCTTGTTAGCACATCCCTCTGGAGTGTTAAAAATCAACTTTTTCTTGTAACTTAATAATAATGTCCTAAATCTTTAGAATTAACCGATAAATTAGAAAAAAAAGAATCATAAAGAAAAATTACTACACGCTGCATTGTACAACACATTTTTGTACATTTTCTGTCTAGACTGGACTAGCAATTTTTTCATCAATTTTTCATCCAGCACAAACCAATTTAATTACATCCCATTCTCAATTACCATTACTAAATTCAAGGAAACTTTTAAGGTTGACTTTTTTGTGCATGTTTTTTACTCAACTTCCCTTGACTCAACTTTGGTGGAAAGGACATCCCAAGAGCGCTTATGTTTCGTTTTTTTTCAAAGTAACTTCATTCGTTCATTTCTGTACTATCTATCATTATTGTTCTTTCGTATTAAACCTTTTACAACAAGAAATGACGCCTCAATGACCGGCCGTCATGACCATCATTAAAAGCTATTTCATCCAAAGAACAAAAATCATTAGTTTTACTTCAAAAGCCTTTTCATGAACTTTGGATTTCAAGGTTAAGCTCCAAAGCTATTGGTCAATATGGTCAGTCACTTACTACTTTAAAAAACGTGTCGGCAATAATACCAGGCTGCTAATTAATCAAAACAACAAATTACTACAAGTTTTTGTACGGACTACACAGACTACTATGAAGTGTATGCATCAGTCACAATCAATAAGATTAGCAAGACGCAATCAGCAACAGTCCCGACCCACAAAAAAGTGAATGCGCTGCATGTTTCGTTTCGCATTAAAGTAATTTTGCTTTTTGTTTTTTGCACAATTTTTATGCAATTCCCAACAGGAGTCAGCCGTGGTGAATAAAGTTGATTGTTGCAGATTCGATTGTTTTAGCAGACTACTTCAGTAGTTCTGTAGCCAGTGGTTGTGTAAGTGTCGTTATGTGGCTTGTCAATTGCTTCAAGAGACGCTTTTTGAAGAGACTACCGTGCAAGAATTAGAAATTGTCAAAAGTTGAAATTGATGGAGAGATGCGATGAAAAATAGGTACATACATATATACACAACACATGTTGGGAATAAAATATATATTGCACACATATTATATTAAGGTTGTTTTGTGCGTTTGGTTTGTTTCATCATCGCATCCCTTCATGGCTTTTGATAATGATTACGACTGTGATTACCTTCATTATTCTGCGAATACGCACTTGTTCTTCTGTTCATATATACATATTATGGCCGCACCAGCGTCAACAAATTTTGTGGCAAATTACATTCAAGTCTACTCGAAATATTGCCACAAAAATTATTAAAGTTGACTTTTTAGCGATGATCATTGATCACGCACAAGTATGCGTGTGCAACATTGCAGTCAAGTACAATGGAAATTCACATGCTGAAGTTTCTAAGATGGAAGGATCTGTTGTAAAGTAAAGCAGAGGCATCACTATTTACAATGAGCATACGTGTGATATGATCAAAGAAATGCACGGCGAATTGCGACATTAATTATATCAAACTTTAATCAAACAAGATAATATGTGTATTTTTTTAAATGCATGAACTTAAATGCACAACAAAAATGCATATAATTAAACAGAAACAAACTTTAATGGTACAAGTACATTATGATGATGATGGCATTTGATATTGCCACCAATTACCAGTTATTAGGATCTAATGGGTCTCTTATATCTAAACTATCTATGAAGGCAATCCTATCCTCAAAAGGTTGATCAATCATTCCTGCATCCCTATCTAACTTCATATATCTAAGCTTGTTCGTTGTGTTGTTCACTGGCTCCCAGGTAATATTCCCAAACTTTAATAGTGCACCACCTACAACATAATCCGTTAAACTGGTAATAAAATCCCTTGAAAATGCATAGTCTTGGGAAAAGGTTCGAATCTGCACAACTGGATTAGTGCTCCAGTAGTACATAAGATCATCTCCGTGACAGGCGCCAAATCTTTTATGATTTTTATGGTGCCTGATAAACTGATTGAAATAGGCTTCGGCAATGTATCTGGGCCATGTGAGCTCTGCTGGAACGTTATTTCTCACGCGAGCCGATTTAATAAATGTGTACGTGCTGGGGAGGACGTTGGAGTGATATGAAAAGTAGTTGAGATGAACGGGTGCAAATTTGGCGTGGTGGAGTGCAGCTTCCTTTGTGGCATGATACCACACGCCGTCGGACACCATGATTGTGATATTTTCCAAGGCCTTTTGAGGAGGAATCATATTAATGGGAGTGAATTCTGTGACGGTTTCCTCCTTTTCATTACCGGTGGAGTTGTTACCGTCGCTTCTATAGTCGGCTGGAAATGGCAGGCTGCGCGGGCAGTAGTAGTGACGAAGTTTTGCTGAAACGTTTTTCATTTCAGGATTATAGTGGAGGAGTATAGACACATAATCATCCCATTTTTTGTCCATAGTATTTAAAACTTCAGGAGTTGCTTCTAATCCTGGAGATTGAAGAACAAATTAATTTTTCTCTGAGCTAAACTTGCGGTTTAGCTAATAAGAATTTACCGTACTCGCTGTTTTCAATGCGCCTTCTCCTGAATTCATTCCAAATATCACTGGAACGTGATTAAATTCTCCGCGTTTCAGCATCATGAACGGATTGTCGTGAAGGAACGTATCGTCCTTTACGACAGCTTCCACGGATCCGGGGAAAAAGTCATCTTGCGTATGAACAGGAGACAAGATTGTTGCGTGATGCCTCACAATATCCCTTCCATCCATTTTCTTTAAACAGCTAACTAGTATGGTAGTATTCTCCGTGGAACAACCAACGGATTTGCCAAATTTTATTGCTTGTTTCTGTGGACTTCTGGTGTGAGCCCAGGGACAGAACACATTACCTGGTTGTTTAATTTTTTGTTCATTTTTAGAATTTGAAAAAAAAATCTTTTGTCCAATCTTCTTAATTTTTAAGTAAAGTCTTAACCTGATTGCATTATGGCACGATGAAAAAGACCTTTTGAAAGGGGTGATATCACATGGTAATGAACCGAGGCAGCACCTTCACAATGCATTACGGTTTTATGGTCTTTTGAAATAAATTGATTCAATTTTGAAAATTTGCAGAACATTTACCTGCTGATTCCCCAAAGAGAGTTACCTAGAATTTAGAGTTTTTATGTCATGACATGTTATGTCGTGTCAAGTCTCTTCTTTCTTAAATGCGCTCTAAACTGTCGTCGTTTGATTAATTTGCAAAGTAGATACTTCAATCGGATTAAGTTAAAGGATTTATTTCATATTTATCCATCACTAAAGAGTTCAAATTCACTCAAAATCGTTTCTAATGCTAATGAAATTAGAAGAAACTAACTATATAATATGTTTGAATTGGACATGGCATGACATTTTACTGGCAAAGTCATTATGTCATTCATTGTCATTAAAATGTTCTGACATGTCCCTGATTTAAAGGTCTGACATTTAGGACATTTTATGCATAGTCATGTCATGACATGTGACAAGATACAACCCTACCTGAGATGCATTTCCCCCAAAGTGTCGGATGTTATCTCTAACGAATTTCAATGCCATATTTTGATCCTGTGAGCAATCAAATTTTCACTACGTATATGCATGCGTTTACGTTTCCATTTATGTAGGTATGTTCCAAAAACTGAGTGAACATACTTTTAGTCCCATGTTGCCCCTTATCAAATCATCGCCTGTATTGAGGAACCCGAGAGAAGCGAGTCGATAATTCATTGAAACAATGACCATGTCACGGTCCATAAAATACTTTGGGTCTACGGAATATGAAGTTATGAACATTTTATCATTAAATTATGAGAATATACACGAAATAGTGACAACTTACCGTACATGTCACTGCTTCCAGCCACAAACCCACCACCGTGTACCCAAACCATGACAGGATAAGGTTGAGATGGATTCACCTGAATTGGTTAAGCAAATTTTAATTGATATCTGTACATTTTTCACACCTTAAGAGTGGAACCAGTCTAATTATATTTAACATTACATTGGGTGTGTAAACGTTCAAAAACAAACAGTCCTCTTCACCTGAAATTATAATTTTCAAGAAATTTAAGGAAGAGAACAACGGAGGAAAATACAAATATTTAAAGATTATTCCACGAGGAATTATCCTGACCTTGAACTCTACCCTTCAAAACGGCATCAAACTGTAGACAAGGGGAGCCCCAACTGTCCGCAGCTCTTACATGATTCCATGGTCTCTTCAAAGGAACCGGGGCCTCAAACCTCAAATCCCCAACCGGTGGTTCACTTTTGACACAAGTAAACCAACTTTAACATGACGAGGAAATACATTCAAAAAAATACAGAGGGGTAACCAAAACTCATACGCAAAAGGGATCCCAAGGTACTGATAGTACATCCGGTTCAACCTGGAAAAATCAGTAATTCCTCGTACCATACCCAAGGTTGTTTTGACCACCGGGGCATCTCTAAATGTCGCTGAACAAGGGGAACTTAATGCAAAACAAATACAACAAACAAGGTACAATCGGAGAGTTGCACAGGCCCATTTTGGCATAGCTGGATGAAGAAGGATGATTCGTGAAGGGAAGAATTCGTGATTTTCAACGTTGAGTAATATTAGCAACTGAATCAAATTAAGCGCTTACATAATACTGACATTCAAATTGATGAATTGGAAGCAAAGAAAATCTGTGAATGTAGAATTGAATTAAGTCTATTTTTTATGAAAAGCCGACACACAAAGGATTCATGAATTTTGATATGCAAGCAAATGCGTATAAATTTTCTAAAAGCACAATAGCAGCATTACACTGCATAAATATTAATTACGACTTGCATGATTATATAAGACTAATGACGTGCTTTCAATTATAACTACTGTTGTAGTGGAAAGATTGTCAACCAATGAACCCAATTGGTTCTCCCTTAATAATTGAAATTATACAAATGTTTTTTTTGTGCGAGTTTTTATGTAAACAGTGTTTTATTATCAAGGTCTTTTATGATGAATGGTGTACAGTATTTTATTGAATTTTAGCAGTATTCAAGAGTAAAGTCCCATCTTATCCAAAAACTGTATTTTGGATAGAGCGATAAATTATCAGTGATAATGTTTATTTACGGAATAACAATGGCTGGATTAATTTTTGTCTAATGCATATGCCACCAAAATCCGTCACCATTGGTGGTAATAAATTAAGTAGGTGACAGCATGGTGCAATATTAAATACATCTGCAATATGAACTTCAAATATTTGTGCTCATTTTGTTGCATTAGTCCTCATTAAGAGTTCTATTTGGAGTTCTAATTTGGAGATCATCCCAAAAAGTCAGATACTTTGTGAAAGGTTCATCAATGATACGAGGAGGCTCATCAAGTTGCATGTAGGGCAAAGGTTCCTCCTTTGGTTCAATTGCTGGCCAAGGAATTCCTTCGAATTTCATTTTGAGACCGCTTTGGAGAAAAGCAAATAAAAAAAGAGAAATGAAAAGGAATCAAAGGAGTTGCCAGCTGGTGAGAGTACAGTAACTGTTAATTTGCTTGCTTACTTTTTCTCTGCAAAGCTGACAAACGCATTTACCAAAACCCTCGAAAATCGGTAGTCTGGACTAGTTTTCCATATTTCACTCATCCAATTGAAATGCCAAAGAACAAGCTCGTCCTCTCCATGACATACTCCCCATTCGTGAGATCCCGTCGAACGTGACCTCTTTTTCATCATGTCATGAGTAACAGATGTTGCTACATTAAGTTCCGATGGAATCCATGTTGTTGGAGTGACCGCTCTTACCATACTGTATGTACTGGGAAGGGCTTTAGATTCATATGTGTAAAAGTAAAGGTAGACAGGGGCAAAACGGGCGTGTCTGGTAGCTGCGTATTTGAGAGGATGGTAGTACATTCCGTCGGAAATCATTTGAGTAAAGCTTTCCAGGTCATCACCAGGATTGGCTGTGCGTCCATCGCCAAAATAGTACTGCCGAATTAACTCGGAAGCGTCAGTCTCTTGAGGATTATAATTGAGAAATCGAGGAGCCCATTCCTTCCAGTGATAGCCCATTTTTTCTTGAATATCTGCATTTGCTGCAACTCCTAATACACATTTCAACACAGTAAAAATATCACTGCGAGCAAATAATCACGTGATGAATACATGCGCAAAATTTTCCGTACTTGCTGTTTTTAAGCATCCTTCTGAAGAAGTAACGCCCATTATAAGAGGGACAGCGTTAAAATTGCCTTGCTCTATTATCGTCAATGGATGTTCAAACAGGAATGTATCTTCTCTTCTCACTTTCTCCAGTGTTGCTGCAAACACATCCCACGGCTCGTGAATGGGGGACATTGTGTCCGCACTTGGAAGAATCAGTACTTTTGCACGTTTCTTCTTGAGACACATGACAAGTGCAGTTGTGTTCTTGGTAAGACACCCAACTCGTTTCCCAAATCGTTTAGATTGAGCTCGCGGATCTTCTACAAATGCACCCGGCATTGCAGCGGTACCGGACTGAATAATAGCTTTGCTAAATAATCCTTTTGACAGCGGCGATAAAATATGAAAATGGACTGCAATTGCACCTGCGTCTTGGCCGATAAGAGTGATCCTTAAAAATAGACATAATTTCATAGCTAAAAAGAGGATGATTTATTTTAAACTTAAGCTTTCCATTAATCTTATCAAAATTCACCTATCTGGGTCTCCACCAAAGCGTCGGATGTTTTCTTGACAAAAGCGGAGCACCATGGACTGATCTTTGAAACCTTGTGTGCGAATCAGTTGTTTATTTTTTAAGATGAAAAGCCGTTAAGTTATGGTTTATAATAGGTCAAAAAAGAGAACTAAAAGCTTGCCCATATTGCCCCGAATCAGATCGTCTCCTGTATTCAAAAAACCTAGACTGTACATCCTGTAGTTGAATGTCACGACAATAATGTCCTCGTCCATAAAATAAGTTGGTTTGAACAGAGAAGAGTCCCCTGTGATAAGCGAACCCCCATGGATTTTTACTAGAACAGGTAGGCGACCAGTAGCTTTCGGCACTTTTGGCACAAAAATCTGTTTATCATTTGAACGCTATTATTATATTTAGGTGCTGCTGGAAGTTCATAATTTTAAATTATTTGTGTGCAGTGTAAAAATTTCAAACGTTTAATGTCAAGCAATCCTCCTGTCCTACAAGCCTAGACATGATGAGAGCATCAAACTGCATGCATTCCGAGCCGTACTCGGTTGCTTTGAAAATTCCTTTCCACCGATCTGGGGGTACAGGTGGCTGGTTTGCAAGATAAAGACAATTGAAAATTATGTTCAATGATGCCTTTTATATTAAAACTGCGATTAGATTACAGATAGATTAGATCCAATAGTTTTTACTTTGTTGTTACCTCGAAGCTAAGAGAAAAGAAATTTAGGAAATCAAAATCAATAAAAAGTTAATTTTTCACAATTGATACCAATAATTTTCAAAAATAAATTTACCGGTTTTCATTAGTTCTTGGCTTTGAGTAGGGAATCCCTAAATATTCATAATATTCCCTTCCCAATCTCGATGTGGCTACTCTACCCTGAACTTTTCCACTGCTAATCTCCACAACTGGAGCGTTTGGCGTCAGCAATCCAAAACCGGTGAAAATGTAAGAAACAACGCCTAGCGCTGACGCCATGTTTACTGCGAAAATGCAAACTTCAGCGGAGGATTGAATTGGTCTTGAAAACGTAGCCTAGGTTGATTATCGACATACTACTTTGTAATATATCCAAGACTGGACTGTTCAGTACCTAGGGCAAAACAATATTGGGGCAATGTTGAACCACATTTCATAGAAGCACCCATCTACTCAGCCGATGATATTAATTTTAGTTTTAATGAATCTAATGATCTTCTGAAACATCAAGTGGTGTGGTCAAACGTGAAGTATCAATGAAATTGAAACAAATGAAATGACTGAATGGCAAGGACAGGGACAGTTGTTGGTGTTGTGTGCACGATGTTAATGGTTTCTCCAGCAAGAACAATTACAAAATTTATGATGTCTATGGTACATAAATTTACAATTCCACTTCCTTGATAAACATGCTACTTGATCAATTCACCAGTTTATTTTTTAGTTTCATGCGGGAAACCCTCTAGTTAAAATTAAAATATTATACGCTTGACTAGTTTATAATTTATATTATACGGTATAAAGACTAGCTCACACACTAAAACTAAAAATCACAGTTGAGTATATATCATTTTAAAAAATCATGGCAGCGTAAAACTTACATTGATAGACCTATGCTACTTCACAGCGTTTGTAATTGGAATAATTTTTAAATTAGAAAAGAGGATATTAATTTAAGCGCATTAAAGCGGTAAAAGGTACAATGAAGCGTTCTAGTCTAGTTTACTAGTACTACACTTGTGTTATTATATGTTTAACTTTCTTGTGTCTCTAAATCTCAACGATTCCCAGAATGCTGTTCTGTCAGCAAAAGGCTCGACAATGACTTGTGGCTTTGTTCCTAAGAGCATGTATGGAAGTTGTGCTGAAATTTCTGATGTCGCTGACCCTTGGGTTTTGAGTGTAGTAGATTGGATCGGCGGCCATGGAACGTCACTAAATCGAAGTGGCTCCCTAAATTATCAAGAGTACAATAAATACAATAAAAGCAGTTTCTTACATGCTCAATATAGTGGCTCGTACTAAATATTCTTTTCTTACGCATTCACTGCAAAGTCAACAAAAGACTTTACAAATTTTGCAGAAAACTCCGAATCAGGTCCAGCAAACAGTCCACTGATTCCTTCCAAGTTCCACAGTTGAAATAAATCATTGGCATGAGTTTCTCCTGAAAAATAAAATGCACGATTAGATATTTTTACACATTGCTTGTTCGCATCGCATTGTTACTATTGCATTTACCAAATTCATGAGGCCCTTCTGAACGAAATATATTCTCCTTTGCCCAGTCCACAACAATGGCAGACGCCACTTTTAATTCTGATAAAACCCAGTCATCTTCTCGAACTGCCCGAAAAATGCTATACATGCTTGGAAGCACGACCGAGTCATAATCGTAAAAGTACAAATAAGTTGGACTTCCTTGTTTTGCATTCAGTTTTGCTGCTCGATGAGTTGGAACAAAGAAATATGCATCAGAGGCGAGTCTGGAATAGTTCCTTTTAAACTCCTGCAGATTCTCTGTAAAGCTATTGTTTCCAAAATAAAAACGCCTAATAACGTCTGCTATTCGGTCTTGCGCAATCTCTTCTTGTTTATCAAATAGTAGTATTTTTGGTGCATAACTCTCCCAGTTAGCATCAATTTCTTGAATGGATTCTGGTATCGCTTCAAGTCTTGCAGTTCTTAGGGCTCCTTCACCAGAAACCACACCAAATATGGCGGGAACGTTATTTGCCACTTTACCAGCCTTTAACAACGTTCTAGGATTTTCAGTTATAAAGGCATCCTCTGCAGTTGCCAATTCTATTGATGGAGCAAACATTAGAAAATCTGTGACAGGATTCATCAAATTCACCTGGAGTTTCACCAACTTTTCAGGATCCATTGTTTTAAGACAATATAGCAGTTCAGTGCTATTTTCAAGAGGACAATGCAAGGATTCCATGTACTTTAAAGCCACTTCTCTAGGATTTTTCATAAAGGACCAAGGGCACGAAATTGACCCAGATTGAAGAATAGCTCGTTGGAATAATCCTTTTGATCTTTTGGAAATCATGTGATGGTGTTTGAGACAATCTGTGGCAAACTACAAACCTAACAAGTTTTCTCTATCCGAGAAATAAAATTTTTAAATGCAAACGGTTGAAAGTGAATGAGAGTAAAATTTGGCTACTTCAGGTTTTTTCACCGTTAGCACTTTAACAACTTGCTTCCCAGACTGAGAAAACTAGATGATTTTTCAGAGTTTGCCATAGATTGTTCCGAGTACTGATTAGGATCACCACCAAAGTTTCGGATGTTTGACTTCACCCATTTTAGGGCCATTAGTTGGTCCTTGAGCCTGAAATAATACTGCAACTAAATCAATTGCGCAAACGTCTCCACTGCTATTTAAATGAAACAGATCAATATACCCCATATTTCCTGAGACGAGCCCATCTCCAGTGTTCATAAAACCCAATGGTCCCAGTCTGCAGGGAGAAAGGCATGAGTGTCAAGTTCATGATACTTGGACCAGCAAA
This sequence comes from Lepidocyrtoides sp. E14, assembly GCA_027743805.1. Lineage (NCBI taxonomy): Eukaryota > Metazoa > Arthropoda > Collembola > Entomobryomorpha > Entomobryidae > Lepidocyrtoides > Lepidocyrtoides sp. E14. The sequence continues at coordinate 13,360 of JAHZMZ010002049.1, forward strand.
TGCATTTACTATAGCATTTAAAATTCTACTATCATAACCTGTAATCAAAAGTGACGAGTACGATTTCTTCTGCATGATCCATAAAAAAGTCAGGATGATATATATTGGAGGCGCCAGACAAAAATCCTCCACCATATATGTAAACCATTACTGGTCTCTTTCCTTCAGTTCCATTTGTGAACACGTTTAGATACAGACAGCTTATCACGCATTTTTAAAAAAAAACGTTATTCAGAGTAAGTAATGTCAAGTCACCACGAATAACTACTGTTTCTCCAGAAAATATTCCCAGTTATGCATATTATGTTAGCACTTACTCTTCAACTCCAATCACTCTTCCAGTGATTAACACGTCCATTTGGAGACATCGTGGGGAATAACTTGTGGCTTGTTTCACACCCGTCCATACTCTACTCAACGGTTTCGAAGGCTCAAACCGGTTCGGAGGCTCGACATATCTACAAAAACGTGGGCTACCATGTATTACAGGACTTTATTGGCTAAAAATGAACAAAGAGATAATAATACCTCAACCCCAAAAATGCTAGATACGGGTTGCCATTTCTTGAATAGAGTATCTTTCCCTGCACTTGTCCATTTTCAGTGTTAACGATTGGGGTAGTATTTGAGAGGAAACCAGCAGCTGAAAGAAGAAGAGAAATTGTCCCTATAACCCCAGCAAGTATTGCACTCTTTGTCATAAAAATCTCAATCATTTCTTCGGAGAGCGTTGGAACTCGTTGTAACGGGAAGGAAGGTAGCTTTCGTCACACTGACCATGACTCGAGGATAATTGAAACTGTAATGAAGACAGAGACGATTAAGATGAGTTTTGAAAAAAATTGAACGATAAAAAGTGTCACATTATTATTATGTATTTACATAAAAATGCGTCTTCACCTTGACTGACTTTGACCTATAGGTATGTAACGTACAGTGTAATAACCTTGTGGATGTAAAGAATAATGTCATATGCCTACTCATAAATAATGATTCAAAGCTGGACGTGTTCCAACGATACAAACTTATCTAGTTAATCGGAGAGCGTTGGAACTCGTTGTAACGGGAAGGAAGGTAGCTTTCGTCACACTGACCATAACTCGAGGATAATTGAAACTGTAATGAAGACAGAGACGATTAAAATGAGTTTTGAAAAAATTGAACGATAAAAAGTGTCACATTATTATGTATTTACATAAAAATGTGTCTTCACCTTGACTGACTTTGACCTATAGGTATGTAACGTACAGTGTAATAACCTTGTGGATCTAAAGAATAATGTCATATGCCTACTCATAAATAATGATTCAAAGCTGGACGTGTTCCAACGATACAAACTTATCTAGTTAGGTACATGCCTGTGTGTATATAAACACTGTTATACGGAAATGAATTTATATGACTGAGTAAATTGAACTCTGGAAATCAAAGGTTTACCTATCTGTTAAACTAAATTAATAATTATTACCTAACACACTTTTACGCAATAACTGATCTGATAGGGGAGCAAACTAATGAGTACAGTAAAGGAAACTTTTATTCTACAGACTAATAACCATTGTGCAGTAGATAATTCAGTTCCAATGATGTATGCGCGGATGTCAATTTTCCCTTGTTTGTCAGTAGTACCGATAAAGCTTGAATGTTGCTGGTTTTGCTGAGTTATCAATGAAGAACAACTGTGGTATTAACAGCTAAACTCTCTGCATCTCTCTGTAAAGTGGATAGGCTGCTGATTTATAACTATGAATTTATGTTTAAATGAATTTTCCAGCTTGAAAATTGCTTGACTATGCCAATTTATTTTGTCTCTCAAAGCTGAAATATTATATTTCATAATGTTTTAATGTAGTGTTGCAAGAGTCGTTACGAAATATATTCACGAGCATATAGTGCATTGAATGATAAAGAGAACATCTTTAACAGTTAAAAAAATTAATGAAAAATAAGCACATATACAATTAACTGCTTATTATTATTGCGCGCGTATTACTGAGAGATTTTTCAAAATATAATATTAATATTTTTCCGGGGCTATTTTTCAACGCTTTTCCTTCACTGTTCGAATGAAATCTCAGGTTGTAGAAAAGCATAATAAAGTTCAATTTAAATAGTCGCCACAAAGAATCCTGCATTTTTAGAAGGAATAAATGATATAGATTTATTTCATGACTATGACTTCTCACTCTTCTCAGCAAACTAAGGTTGGTAGTATCACATCACAATATTCATCATCATGAAATGTGCTTTGGTTGGTTGGTTCATGATTAATGATTGTGACTTGTATAGTATATCCTCATTAGAAAGCTTTGAATAATTGCTGCCAACCGACAACTGATAGCGAAAATTTTATGATGAGTAAGTGAGAATAGGGATAACATGGAGTAAAACCCCCTGTTCCATGAT
>JAHZMZ010002050.1:0-19476 GCA_027743805.1 Lepidocyrtoides sp. E14
GAATGGAAAGAAATGATAATAATAATGATGATGATTATGATGATGGAAACGAGTTGGCGAATGGAACAAGGTGAAACAGGGAGGGAGTAGTAGAGAATGAAATGTGGTACATTATCGACTTCGCATATATTTTTATTGATGTGAATAAGTGATTCGTTTAGAGAGCACCTGACATGACGTAAAACGCGTCTGCAGGATTCATGAAGGTATTTTTCCATCCTTCTCACTCCCTCCTTTACCTGTACATCACATCAATATTTTTATGGATGTCGGATGTGGACGGTCATATTTTTCTTTTGCGGAGTAAACCCTTTTAATATAAAGGGAAGAGAGTAGAGCAGAAGGGAAGTGAAACTTTCTGTCAGTTTCATTCGTTTTTCTACAAGAAGAAAAAATCATCCATCCAATCCAAGTTTAAAACTTGAAATGCCGTACAGGCAGCGAGACAGAGAGAGAGAGAGAGAGAATGAGATGTGGAGAAAGCGAGTGAAGAAAAAGTTTCTTTCTGAAACGATGAGGAAAGCATGTAAGTTTTGTGTAATGAAACGTCAAAAATATGGATAGACCCGTCAAATAAAAATGTTCAAGATTGTTCCGCAGCGGATTAAATAAAATCAAAGACTACATGATAAACTTGTATGTATGTGAGCATATCATCTGCGAGATTATACTCTACCTACACGTAGATTTCATGGAATATTATTACATCTAAAGCAAGTTTATTTATTCAGCTACTATGGCTTCCCTTTTGCACGTTTAGGAGCACAAGAGGAAGGAAATATTACGACCAGTTTATGAGTTATTATGGCGCAGACAGTAATGATAGTTTATCACAGTAATTTGGCCACCCATTATTATTCAACACGATGAAATCTGCAGGAATGATAAAAAGAAGGCTGTAAGAAGATTTAAGTTTCGCTTGTTCGAGAGGATGTCTTAGAATTTTTGTCGTCACATTCAAAATTTAGTGTCAAGTTTTATTAACAACTTGACAACACAAAAAATCTCTCTCGCCACATATTAAATTCAATAAGAATAAAAAATTTGACAAGATTCTGTAGTTTAATATACAAGAAGTAGCTAGCGGATATGACAGCATTGATGCCCAGAGTTTTTTCGTAAATCGATGAAAAAAATATAAGACTTGGATGGGTTGTTTATGGTCGGTGCTAAAGTAGAAGTAGGGCAAAATAAAAATGTGAAACTTTAAATTACATTGGAACAGTGGAATTGGTAATGTTTGTTGAAGTCCTAGATTCCCCCAGTAGCAAAATGACGTTTAAAAGAAATCATAGTACTACTTTCTTATTTTCTACAGAAAATTGGATTGATTGTGGTGTTGAAGCTCATCTATAAAATGAGGAACGGATGAGGAAAGAGATAAATTACACGTAGAGAGAAAGTGCAAGGAAAGAAGAAAAGGGTAAATTGTCGGATAATAAATTTGAGGAAGACGCCATAATACGGTTGCACGTTTACAACATCTTCTTAACACTACAGAAATTGGTCAGCGAGCTGCGTTTTCTTGTCTTGTGTACTTTTTTTCTAAGCATAAGGCAAGTTTGACCAAGCAGGGTGAGGTATGGCGTGGTTTTTGGTGTATCGTTCATGCTACTCACTCAACAAGAACCCAGCACAATAACCAATGAAATGGAAAAGGGGAAGGTGATAGAAAGTCGATTTATTATTATTACCACAGTACACACCAGTTTTCTTCTGTATGTCCTTTCTTGTTCTTGCTCTGTTGAAAGAAACTTTGTTACCTCAGAAAAGAGAGGAAATAAAAAGTAAGTAATACAGTGATGAAAAGTGAAAAAAAAGAAGCAAACTTTTTTTTATTTCCCTTTTCAAGTTAAAAGATATCTTGGTACGTGTATTTTGTAGTGTGTTCCTGAATACACACATGTTTTGCTAGTTCCTTCCTATATGTCCCTATCTAGTGGAAATTGCTTGTTGCTGCAAGAATGATGAGAAGAAAAGAGCAAGAGAAATAGCGCATTTTTATGGTATTTTCATCACCTGGCGCTTGAAAGTGTTGAGTTGATGAAAACAACTATCATCATCAGCATCATCGTCAAACTTGGTTAACGTGATAATAGGGTGGCATGCTCTCTACTCCCTAGATACCCCAACAATTGCCTACTCGTTTATTCTCACTTAAATAGACAGTCGTAATTTTGAGCGTAAATAAGTGACTCTCTGAGAAACTACCCAAGCTGTTATTGCTGCTTGTAAGGACGTTATGCCTGCACGCACGTGCACTTTGTTTTCAAACTTTACACAAAAGTTAAAAGTTTATTAATGTATTTGGTAATACCTGGAAAACAAAGTGATACTTTTTGTCGTTGTTTATGTTGGTTCACCTGTAATGAATGCAAATGGTATAATTTTCTCCTTTTTGTGGAAAGGAGCACAGAAAAAGAGTTTTTAATGATGTTTTGTTGAAATGTACCTTCACTCCAGTAGTACAAAAGCACGTTTCATAATCGTGCGAGACGAGTTTAGCAAAATGATGGTGGTTTTTTATTTTGCGCCTTTCATCTCTTTATTGCGTCATTCTTCCGACAAGTATTATTTTCTCAACCAGGCTTGTAGTTTTGTTCAATTTTACAGCGGAAATTACATATGAACTTTCATCCATACGCCACCACCACAAGTTGGTTGCTGTTCATAAATAAATTACACGGAGAATCACATTAAAGCAAATAATGTACCTACTCTGTTGTTTCATGTTCCAGACTTCTTTGTTGTTCTCGTTTCGCCCAAATGCATAATTGTATCATTTCCGGAATTTAATTAAAAATGAACTGACTTGAGTCATCATCACCAAAGGTTGTTAATTATGGGAGCTTTTGCCCGATGTCCTAGCTCTCAATTTTACCTTTTTCACTGTATGTTTCACCTTTGCCTTTTACCATTCTGTCTGCCTTTCAAGTCAACTCGAATGTCTAATCAGTTGTGCCAACAAAATTACCATGAAAATAAAAGTGAACTGAGTTGAAATGTGAGTGAAAGCTCAATACGACAAATGCAAACCTCTTTGCGATAACCCTCTTTGGAAGTTTCTCTCTTATTTTCAAAATCAAATAAAATCGAGAGCAGTATCAAGCCTTTTACATATCTACATCATGCACCATACCACTTTTTAAAAAAATCATACTTATATGTACTTACTGCCGGATGCAGATGCTATCCAATGATTTCTTATAGAGTCATTCATGCACAAAATGATTGTGCTTATTGTAAGTTCACATATTATACGCTTTCAACAATCCTGTATCATTGAAGTAAGACCATGTCAAGACATTCTGTTACACTACTACTCCTTTCAATTTCTCTGAACTTGCACTTTTTCCTTAAACTGTTTTGCGCAAAACCAGCGAACATTCCTATAGTTTTTTCTTCGTAGACAACTCGCAGTCCAACATGCATAATATATCATGCAATATGCTATGTCAGTCCACATTTGTGGAAAAGTGCATGTTTCACGACAGCTGTCCAAGTATGTAATTTAAACTAGGGTTCCATTGGCGCAGTAGAGTAATCATGCATACGATGATGCTCAGCTACTTATTAACTACCGACTGCATTGCAAGTTCATTGTAAGCTTATGATTCGTTAATCCTGTCTGTCCGATGTCCGTGTGTCTATCAACACGATATCTCCAAAATTATTCTGCATGTCAAGACCAAACTTCTTAGGTCAATATCTGCCTCTGGAGTAAATTTTTAAAAAAATTGGCTCCAGCGATCAGTGACTGTTACCATTTTGATATTTTTTCATTCACCAATGTAATACGTGACACATTACCATAAGGGAATTTAAGCACTGGATCCAACGGAACCAATAAATTTCAATTTCGCATCACCATTTGGGCGTTATACCGGTGTTCAGGATATTGTACAACAATGTACAATTTTCTCACAAACTAAACAAGAGCGTCCTTAACTACCGGCTGCATGGCATAATATACATTGTAAGGTAGTTTATGGTTTGATCAACCTGCCTGTCTGTCAGTCTGTCTATGAACACGATATGCCTGAACCATACTTTTATAGGTGCGAAAGAGTGACTGACTGGTGTGGATGGTGTCTGAGGGTCAATGACAGTTGCAAGAAAAGCGTTATTCATCCCCAGCAGTCGGTAGTTGATTACACGGGGTTTACACCCTTCTCATTTTCTATTTCAACTTTCATGACACTGTAATTTCTTATTCCCTAGAGTACCAAAGAGTAAAATAATAAGAACTTTCAGCAAAAGTACTAGCCAGCCAAAAAAGAGAGTGAAGACGTTGCGCTAGTGGATTACTTTTACATTCGTTATCTGTTTAGACTGCACTTAATGCAATGAAGAAACTATGCTCAAACTCATGGTAATATCATGCGCATTATAGAAAATTTGCGCATTAACTAAATGTAAGCTTATGCGCCTGTCGAGACTTTGTACAGATCACACACCATATCATCGTCCTTAACACCGCCGACTGCTGAGACTCAAAGCTGTCCCAATCCCAAAGACTGCGCATGAAACAAATTGCGCTTAGCACATTTTACAGGTCAAACATGTTGCAGAGAAAGTGAATTGATATGTTTAGTATGTAAACTAGCTATTTTATTTTGCTCAATCTCCGGTAGAGCTGAAACCAAACGCCATCAATATTTCATGCACAAATTTATGTATGATTAGGCATTTTAATTATGTATTGAATTGAAATTAAAAAATTTATGCTCGTTGTTGAACGCTATTTATATTTACATCACTAAATTACTTAAAAATGGATAAAGAGACATTCTGCTATTGTACGACTAGTCACCATCAATACTTTTCCAACATGATATCTTGGTCCCTTTATGCAGTATTTAATATTCATTTGCAGTAAAAATTCAGGAGAATGCATGCAACTGAGTTTTTCTTAGTCCGAATGAGCTTACATTGTAGTTAAAACGGCTCGAGTCACACAGTTAAAATGAACACGTTTTTTTAGCTTTGTGTTGAAGCGGTAAATATGTTGCTTATTACTTAAAAAATTTAACAAGGCATTACTATAATGATATCACATTTGTCTGTCGGTTCGGTCTCTCGTTTCTCAAAGCTCATTACGCATACTGTTATTGCATGCGCAATAAAACCTTATGAGAGACACTTGTGTAACTGAGAGTTAGTTCATGGCATCAACTTCATGCGCAAATCTCAGAAATCGAATAGAAAATCGTAGTAATAATTCCTGGCGGTCTGCACTGTGTATGTTCATATTACACAGTATCGACTGCTTATAAGCAGAGAAATCACATTTACTGCTACAATTTACTACATTTTTGTTTCTTGGAAAGATTTCTGATTATTTCCATAATTTTGGTTTTGCTAGTCGACAACACAACGCAGAGTCAGATATCCTTCCTTTTCCTTTTGTGACACGCAAATGAACGATCAATGAAAGTTGTGAAAGACGGAAGAGAATATAATGGAATGAGCCAGGACGGAATATTAGTAGTAGTGAAGCAGTTGTATTTTGCTGTCCTTTTCTACTGTTGTTATTAGACTGCTAATGCGTGCATTTATCCGCAAGCGAACGAGCTTGAAAAAAGACAAAAAACCATGTTTTCATTAAGCTACAGCTACGTACTAATTTCGCTTTGTCTGTCAATCTGACACATATATTTTATTACATGAATATTATGGATGATTCAGTCGAAAAGTTGGAAGGTCACGACCTTTTTGATATTTTCCTCTGCATATTTTTGATGGTGAATCAAAAATTATAAATTATTTTTCAGCAACACTGGATCCATCAATTCCCACGAGTTGTCCAACTATCCAGATTCAAATTCGAAAGCTTCACAAAAAAAGTTGTCATTTTCTCGCTACAATCCCACATTCTATCTATGCAAGCTTATTAATCTGTAGACTCGTAGACTTGCCAGCGTTGATGATGATGACGACTGGATGGATTTCCAGATAGAAACGTAACAACAACAGCATGATGATGTCTCAATGTATCAAAAACTCTAATATCTATGCAAAGTGTATTCTCTTTTCCTTATTTTTACTGAGAACTTGGTTATTTCACTAATACGCCAAGGGAAACACAAGCAAGTATGATGATATGAAGAAATGATAAAGCGAATGAAACATATTTACTTTACTTTTTCCTTATACAAAATTCATTTGTCGTCCACATCATCATTGACTTTTGTATACTCTTGGGTCGCTAAACTAACTCAATTCCAGTCTGCAAGCCTCCAACGAATTCGAGTTTCTTCATGTTTTCGCAGAATAAAAAGCAAATAAATGAAAAATGCTTTTTTACATGAAAAGAGGTCTGATTCTGGCTTGCGTGTCTAGCTACAGCTACTGACTAACTGGAGCGTGATACATTTCTTCTAGTATTGGAATTTTGGCAATTGGAGAGGATTTTGGTGGAATAATATGCGCGAATTTTAAAGTGTGCATGCATGCGTGTTGGTTCAAGTATCATTAAAAAAAAGTAATAACAATAATGGTAATAAATAGAATGAACTAGCATTCCAAGAGTTTGACCCAGTCCATTTATTTTCTGCTGAAGAGATGACTGGTGTATGTATATGGGTAGTGACAGGAAATGAAATTGACTAATGTTCCAAGTATTTTTTTTCCTTGCAAAACTTCCTCACAAAATGCTGCTTTGCACATAATTTAGCATGATAAAGTCAACTTTTTGCTGCTGAATGCTAAATACATGTATGTATCTTAATAGAAAGTGTAAATGGTGTGATTCCTATACGAATGGTACTTCACTTTATAGTGTCAGTTTATCAATGGTACATGAAATTTTAGTGGTTAAAAGGACTACTCGAAAGGAGAGGAAATGAAAAAAAACAGAATATTTTGCAACCTTTTCCCCCCAAAAACCTATAGTTGTCAGAATGTAAAATTTTTTCGAATGTATTTTTTCTGTACTTTACTTTTTGCTTGGTTGAATAAACATAACTTTCTCAAAAACTATCATTGGGAGGGTATTCGATTACTGGATTTTTGTTACAATTTGTTTTGTAAACCAAAGAAATAAAATACTAAAGTAGTTCCATTCAGATACACTATTGAAATGTAAAGCAGATGCCGCGTGACCCACTTTAATAAAATGCCTACTCGGCAAGTATTGCTTTTTTATCAATAAGGAAATGTGTACCTATGCGTATGTATGTATTTTATGCTTACACGATATGGAGTGAGAACTTAAAATTGAATTTGTTGCCATTATTTTGTGTTTATTGCAGAACATAAAAGATGAGCTGAACCTGAAACGGGAAGACTGGGACACAAGTGCGAGACAGGTAAAGAGATTTGAAGGAGAGTTGGCATGTTGGTGGAAATGGAATTTTACGGAGAGAAGTAAAATACCTAGATGAAAAGAGATGAGCTCTCTAGCGTTTTATGAGTTTTTTCTTCTCTCTATGCAAATCTTACTTTTTTACGATGCTAAAATTTACGCTGTTTTTATTGTCGCTGCTATGTAGTAATTCGATCTTTTAGTTCTGATGCGCAGTCATTTTCAGTTAATCGAAAATAACCAGGGAAAAAGTGTATAAGCTCAAGTTCCAGTAAGTAAAGTTAAGCATCATTATTGGCACACACAAACACACCACAGGTACCTGGTTATGGTTTTTGAAGAATATTAAGCGGTTACTTTGGAAGGTGTTATTAGGTATAGCACAGCATAGAAAATAGAAAATAAAAGCATATCTAGTCAAACAATATTATTGCCCGTTCACCCCTAAAGTTGTTTTATAGCTCAGTTTAGTTCGGTTGTAACAATAACGGGCTTGTTGCCCCTACTGCTGTTATTACATTCGTTAACCAAGTTAAAATTTAAGTTAGGTTGGCATTCCAAAAAATGAAAATCAAACCGGACCCAAATAAAATGGAGAAATGTAAGGTTAAATGAATGTGAAGCTAAAACAAGTGGAGTGGTAACTGTTTTTGCAAAATAAAAAAAAAATTATGAACTTCCCTTACACTTGAATATTACATAGAAAGAGAGGAAATACGTGGTTGGGCGAGCATTTATTTGTGTAACCACTGCACTGGTGTGGTCCCTTTATTGATCTTATTTGTGGTTGCTTTGAGGCCGTTTTAATTGCAAAATATATTTCCAACATGATAATAACTGTAAATACAGAATGCTGGTGTTCACTACCTACTAATGTACATACCTGTGACAGACAGTTGAGTAGAGAAGGATCTTGTGTTCATTTGTAATTAAACTCACACTGACAACAAAGCCACTGAGTTTTCAAATATCTTTTTCTTTCTTTTCCCCGTTGAGCTTTGTTTTTCACTCTTTTCCACTTTCTGTTGTTGTTACTACCAAGAGCAAAATTGTACGTGTATGGTTAGGTTTCACACTCAGGTGTACGTGCATTTGGGATATTCGCGAAACTACAACATGGTATTAATGTTAGGTGTCAACTGTCGTTTGTCGTGACAAAGACAGGCAGAGAAAAGATCACGGTAGTTTATTATAGCCCCTCATTGCTTTTCTCTTTGAATGAGCAAATGCCAACACTCCCATTCTAATGGCAATGGCGCCCTACTGTGATTTCATTCCGGGCAAAGATGTAGTGTGATATAAGTCTCCATGCACCAATTAAAAGGGAAACAGCCTGAATTTATTACATACATGCATGCGTGCTTTTTTCCCTTATGGCTATTACATTCATATAATAAATATAAAACAAGCATGTACTACCATTTCGTATTATTTATTTTTCTTTAATACATCCCTACTTTAATTATACCGAGAATTTTCGCAATGTCAAACAAAGTAAGTTATGTATGTATGTACGCGTTGTGCAGACGAGTGAGCAGTTCTTCAAATGCAGTAAATAAAGCATGAGTAATTTAATAATAAAATGGTAATAAAAGTGATCCATAATTGTAATAGATACTTATACCATAAAGAACTACAACATGATATCATTGCCACAAAATCCACCGAATCATATTACCAATAAGATGAGAATTTTCACAAAATCCCTGGCACAGTCAAATGGCCTTCCTTCAACTCAGCTCAAGGCAGATTTTATTGCGGGATGGTTGCGTTGGCTGATCTTGTAGAGTACTCGTCGTACATCAATCTCCGTTTTAAGGCACAACTAAAATTCCAATTTTATAAGTAAATGCATTTATTTATACGATGGGAAAATCCCCTACAAATTCGAAGTATGTATGCTCATCTAACTGGACAATTTTGCCGCAAAATTAGATTCGCCATTAATTACAAATCCCACAATTCAGTATTACTCTGATCGCATTTCCCATATAAAATCCACTTTACACAGCAATCATATTTGGAGATGATTCTAAAGGAGAATATAAGAGCTTAGTGTACGCCGTTAGAGCTCTGTAATATGTGGTTAACTGCTGCAGGATATAAATGATGATAAGTAAAACTGCTGATGATGATGATGATAATAATAATAATAATAATGATAATGTCATACCAACAAATTCTCAATTTTGCCATATTCCACTCCATTTCCTAAATTATCCAGCTGCGCCTGGCGTTTACTTTAATAACATTTTAACAGCCAGCTGCAGAAATACTATATACATACATACATACTTCCAATAATTCCGCAGGGAAAATTCTAGTTAAGATCAAATTGACGGTTAGTAGCTCATGTATAGAACGTTACATGTTGTATATAGAGAAAAATAAGCTTATATTAATGGTTTATTTTGCGGTTAGGTTTGCCCTTTTATTTCACTTTCAAGCAACAAACACAAACATAATATTCGTAAAAAAATATTTATGCCTGTCGTCATTAGAATTCATAACAGCAAATAAAACTTTTGTTGTGTCTGGCTGGAAGATGAAGTAAAAATCTGTTTGTTATTGTCGTCTTGTGGTTTGCTGGCAATGCAATGCTGGTTCCTACACCATGTATATGAATTGATTATGATTGCCTGTTCCTTTGGTTTCTAGGCCGATTCGTACTAACAGATCCATATTATTCTTCCTCTTACATGGCTTGTTCAAATAATATAATGTAGAAATGGAGCTAACTGCACAATAGTTATCATTACTAAACTATAAATATGAAAACATCACCAAAAAAGAATGAATTAGGGTTGGTAGGTATGGACGAAAAACTTAAGCTGGATTGACTTATTATGTATGATACTTTTTATTGGTACGACATATTGTCCAGTATAAAAAAACACATGCACGATAACTTTACATCTAACTGTTGGATTACGTTTTTGGGGCTTGTAGTTTTGATATAATCCAATGGAAAGCATTTTCAGATAGAAAAGCTCCTGTAACAACTCAAATAAGCTATTACTTTTTATCAGCCAACTTAATAATGATAATAATAATAATAAAAGTAACGATACGGGAAATGGATAATAGGATTAGTAGGAGGTTTTTGTGGTAGACAAAATACTAATGATGCAATGTGGTTGTGTAACTTGTGTAGATGCCATAATTGCATAGATAACTGAAAGCAATGGACAAGTTTGTGGATTTTTCATATTGTTATTATTACATATACTCAACTTTTGCAGGTATGAGTAAGAAATAGATGTAAGCAAACGCGTAATTTTATTTACATTATCCATACGTGTATTTACTAATTGTATGGCCATTCAGTGAAGTGGAATCCCCTGTGTGGATAGTGTGGTTTTCGTACACTGTTGGTTTACACCAGTTCCATACAGTAGTGGTGTTCACTTGGTTTGGTACTGGTACTACTACTGGGAATAAACTTAGCAGATTGATGCTGCAACGTCAGCTCATTTTAATTTGCATGATCTGTTATCAACTGTGGCAAAAATTGAGCAGAACTAACAATTAAAAATAATATTGAGGTTTTTAAAATTACATCTGCGCAACTGCAGTGCAACTACAATTAAAAACAGATTTACTGTGTCAGTGTGTGTGAATTGGTGCATTTTTAGGAATGAAAATGAAATCGTTGAGAAAAATCTTCAAGAAGATAAACAATTCAATTAGTTTAGAAGCTTGGTTTTATATTTTTTCAAGTTGATTGTGACCCCAAAATAAAAATGGTTGTTGCTTTCCAATTGTTACAGCCGGAGAGCCCTCGCTGTGGGAACAAAAAAGCCAAATACAGCAAGCTGGAGAATGAAAGTCCGGAAAAGGTGGTAGTTGTCTCGTCGCCAAACACCCTCTGCGTCGAATGTGATGAGAATGCTCTGTAAGTAACAAACCTAAACACATAGAGAAACAAAGTACATAAATAAGTCGTAAACTTTGGTAGAAAATGGTACATACTAAAATATAACGAATGTAATTTTTCTTCCAAAAACGCTTGGTACTCGTCGTGATATCATTACCCAGAGAAAATATGGTCGTTACCTATCAACATTTTTGTGTTAGTGGTGAGGATACATAGCAAAAAAGAAATGATAGAAAAAAATAAATGGGAATGAGGCAGGAAATCAGATAAGAGGAAGATGATGGAGGGGTATGTAGTTTTATGGAAAAAATGCGCACTCCAAGGTATTACTGTAACTGTGCACGATGCACCTCAAACACCAACGTGATAACGGTGATATGTATAGTGCCCCAAGTGTGATCTTAAGACTAGAAATCAGATAAAAACGGTGGCTACATAGCTGATCACATTGCCGTTTACTCAGACGATGCTGCTGGTGGTAGTAGATCTGATCTCATTTTTGGTGAAAGTCAGAGAAAACAAGCAAGGCAGAAGAGGAAAAAGATATCAAATAGTTCAAAGGGGAAAAATATCCGATTTCTCCATTCTCTCTCTCTCTCTCCTTCAAACCCTAAGTGTACCAAGCTCAAGTAAACTAGATTATAGCCTGTTTGAAAGCAAATACCTTGTTTCCATCTCTACTCTCGGTCCTTTCAAGGCTTGCTAAGGGGGAAGGGAATAACAACAACAACAACTTGTGAAAAGAACCACTCGTAAGCGTTGGTCTAATACTGCTACTGCAATAGCGAATATGCGAAGACAAACGATTTTTTTTCACCTTTCCCCGTGTTTTGTATGTGTGTAAATAAATATTGCAGAATAGTGAAGTCGACGATGAAAAACAATTCTATCTTTGTTTCCCTGCTTTTTTTCATTCCATGCGTGTTATTGAGTTGTGATCCCTGATCATGGTCGTCGTATTGAGATAAAACAAGTAAAATCACTTGTTCCCCAAACTAAATGAAAGCTACGAGGAACAGGAGAGAAAGTAGAGGAAAGTAAAAATGAATGAATGAATAAATAAGAGTATTAAAGTGTGTTTCCACTTTTTCCCATTTCTCTATTCTCTTGTCGTGATGATGATGGTAGTTCAAAGAGAAATCCCTTACTCGTTTGATGCCGTTCAAGGAGAGCGTGAAAATAATGGGATGGATGATGGTCGTATTGCTTGTTTCATCGCCAAAAGACCTTGACAAACTTTGACTGTTTCTTCTTAACCAGCCAAAATGAGAGAGAGAGAGAAAGAAGGAAAGGGACATGAAACATTGTGCAAGAGAATAGTGACAAAGTTAGAAAAGAATTCGGGGAAGTACGATGACGGTAATGATACGGGATGGTAGAAGCGTTTTTTTCCTTAAAACTTGCCTTTTGAACTGACTGAGAGTAACTTTCATTTTCTTTCTGCATCAACTCCAGAATGCTAGAAGACTTTGGCCAGGAGGTGGATCTGATAGGTGGTGAGGATGGCTCCTCGCACTCTTTATTCTGGACCAGATTTAAATACGTCCCAATGGGTAAAAAAAACTCTATTTTTCTGTTCCACTTACGATCTTGTTTTTTCCTACTTCCATTTATTTATGCTGAACATATTAACGTCAAAGTTTAGTGTGCCCTTGCTATTTGGTGACAAAAACATTTGCGAGGACATCAAGTAAAACTTTTTTTTTCTCTCTCTTGTTGCTTTCTTTACAGGGAAGAGAGTATGGATTCTGGTAATGGTTCTGGTGATCGCGTTTATCTGTTCTTTGACAAGCCTTGTTCTTGTGTTTGTCTATGGAAAATGATTGTATACTGTTTAGGTTTGAAAAAAAAATAATTTAAGAACACATTAATTTGTTTCTTACGTAAAAAAAATGTTATACAATCAATCATTATCAACAGTCAACCACGCAGATCCATCATTTACAGTTATAATATGCGTCAGTCACCTTTAGAAAACAAATTATGCTACTTGGAGAAACGAAACCCAAGACGGAGCTACACAACAATATGCCGCCATCGATACATCAAAACAATATGCTTCAAGATATATCATCGTCATCGTCATTATCCGATCCGGTACTGGAAAACTTTTTTGTTCGAAATGGAGCACCAGAGAAGATAAGACAAAATATACATTTACATAGCCAATAACAATACTGAACTACTTTTCCGTTACAATATTACTAGAAAGTGTAATAAAAATAAATAAATGAAAATGAGTAAACTGTAGCTTCAAACCAGTTTCCCCTCTGAACCTGATCATCATCATTAAAAGTTAGCACAGATACTTCTAAAGTTCATTATTTTAGATAACAAATTATATTCAAAAGGAATACATACATTTTACATAGATAAATCAACTAATACATGAAATATTTCTTAGCCGAATAATATGCTACATGGTCTAACTAATATTCCGAGGAGTTCCGCATTATATTTCTTACTAGCTTTAGATTTCAATCGAAAGTAATGATTGGCCACTTTGGGCAAAAATGATTTTGCTAGCGGAAGAAATATAAATACAATTGCTACTAGAAAAAATCACGATATCATACTGACAGTCAGCAGAGTAGATTCGATAGCAGCGATATTACTTATTGTATGTATTTAATTTTTGAAAGTGAGCAAACGAGGATGCCAACTTGGCATTGCCAAGCTTCCATTATAAATTTTCAGCATTTTTAATAATAACAATTCATCAACAATAAAGAAAACGATTTAGACTACTAACAGTTAATATTATACATCTACAATAACAACTAGCATGTTGAGAATAATTGATATTTTTGCTGCCACACAATTAACGTACTTACAATTAATTACTTTGCAACAAAAAACATATTTTACTAATCATCAAGTAATGGTAACATTTACGACAGATTAAAATTCAAACTAATTGAGTAATAATTATGTGCAATGGTAGCAAACTACGGTGATAAAATGCTGATTAACTAATAAATAGATTAATAATAATAAAATTATTTCATTGTCCACAACTACAACCTGCAGCCAATTTCAAATGTTACACAACTAAAAACCTTTTTTTAAACTGGTAATACTGAAGGCACCCCGAAAACTATACCAGTAAAGTTTACCCTAATGAACTGGAGATGATGCAAAGGTATCAAAGTAAAGCATTTTTGTTGTTAATATTTTAGTACTATGAGGACGGAAGATTTATTAAAAACCATTGTGGTTTATATCTGTGCCTCAATGGCAACAATCAGAATAGCCAAAAAAGGTCTATATTATCATGCAAGCATTTTGTTCAAGCTGAAATAAAGGTACTCATCTTACACTTTGTATGGCAATCAGAGAATAGCTACTTGTAATGAGTTTGTCGTAGGTTGCTGATAGTAATAATTTAGTCCTGAAAACATGACAAGTCGAATGACAGAACGCTTAACACTACTGAGTTTACCTTTTCGTGTAGAGGACCTGTATTGGAAGTAAAGAAGGTACTATAAAGATCTGGAGGAGAACGGACAGACTGACAAACCAAAATTACAATGTGTTGTAAATACAAGGCAATAAAAACTCAAAGTGGCAGATTTTTACCTTTGTAACTGTTTTAGTTGCACCATCAACAGCATTAGGTTGGCGTTATGATAATTTTCGGTACTTTACAAGAAACATTTGAAATTGGATGCTGATTAGACGTGGGTGAGACTTTTAGAGACATTTCGTTTTTAGCTAACCGACTAAAGAAGCGTACATGCATTTTAAAAGAGACGAATTATGTCTTCGCCGTGTACGGGTTGTTCGCGAACATTAATTAACTAAAATGTGAATAGTGCAAAAAAAACATAAAGCTAAAATTAGCGTGATGTCCCACTATCAACAAAAACTGTCATTAAATTAACATCGACTAAAGTTTTTTAAACTTACTGAAACGCCTTTTTAGTAAATTTAGACTATAGACTGATTACTAATTTTGTTAAAAGTGCGGAAAGCTAGTTATTCTCTAATGTATTCTTCATAAAGTTCATTATTATTACAATATTATTACTTCACACTATATTTCATCTGAGATAGAAAGAGAGAGAAATAGACAATTGATAAGAGCAGCAATGTAGCAAAAAAATATCCCGGTGTTAGTAAACGGAAAAGTACTCAAACGTACAAAATCATTTCGATTATCACTTTTTGGGTGAAAATACCTATACACTATAAGCGGCAGTAAGTTTCTGAAAGTTTTTCGTGTTGTGAATCTAACCAAAAAGATTGAACACAGGTGAATTTAGAGAGCTGAAGTTGTGCTGAAGTAGCGGCCTGTATAACATTGATGATGTGACCCTACTTTTAATTACTTAATAAATAACATAATGCTGTTACCATGATAAATGAGTTATCATTGGAGACTTATTATTAGCTGTTGGGAAAAGTTAAACAATGACTTGTTGCAATAATTGGAGCGAACCTATTTCGTAACGCTGACAAACAAAAAGAAAACTATTGCGTAAATACATTTTGTAAAATATAGATTCATTGTTATTATTGTCAATATTATCATTACTCCTCTAATTGTTGCTATTCTCAAGCCAATTATTAAAGTAGGGCTGAGCGTTGTTTATTTTGGCAGATAATATACTTTCTAGCTATTTATAAAGGTCAAAGTTAATATTGCTAGATGAGTGTGTCGTGTTAATAATATAGAAAATGTATCATTATTACGATAATAGAAACTAGATTCATAGAAGATAAAATATTATATTATTCCTAAATTAAATATAAATATGGTACATTGTTGTGTTAGACATGAAGGTAGTTTACTTGAGTAATAAGAAGGAAAAACCAGTCCATTGTCTTCGCCAGGTAATTTAAAAAAATGCAATGATAAAAATGTTTAATGATGGTCATGTGCACTTAAAAAGTGTACGGCTGTATATTTTTAAAAATGAAGGCATTTGTTTGCAATATTTCTTTTTCTTTGATTGTCGCTTGACTAATGTCACTAATTTTCAGATATCCCAAAATAATACTAATAATACACGCATATTATTATTATATAAATACTTACTACAACAACTGTGCTACTTACTTATCAACAGTTATCTTGAACTACCTTTTTCACTATTGAATAGAGTTCAAGTTCATCGAATTTGTTCCTTGTCCGTTGCCAACAATACCATGCCATGAAATGAAGCCGAATTTCTTACCCTCCTTCATCATTTTCTCTCTCGTTTTCAATGCTTTTTGTATTTTTACAGTGTAATCATTAATCTCTATGCCACAACCACTAACGGTCCTGTTTTCTATTCCTCTGTCCTTTTTAATAAGCCAGGATACTATTTTAATCATTCTCGTCGCATTTTTTACTTTGATATATTAACTCAACTCGTATTACTCATAAAAATAAATTTAACCTAAAAAAACATACTTACTCATAATTACCATCAATTCAGTATAATCACTGCAACTTTAATTATTCAATCAATCACCTTCTTTTGTTGTTGCAAAAGCAAGTTTTCTAAAAAAGGATGCAAGAGCAGTGTGTGTATGTATGTATGTATGTGTGTGTGGGAGAAAGTGATTAATGTCGACAAGGAAATGGTAGACTACATATTTCGAATTACTACGTTTAGAATGTGTTGTGTGAAAACAAAACCACGAAAACCAATACATATATAATAATCTATAAATAAATAAATAATAAGTATCTTATATACAAACTTGTGAAGTGACGTGATGGTGATAATAGAAAATAGCCGTAATACAAATACATCCATAATTATATTATGTTTTAAAAATATCCATAAAAAATAGATTTGAAAACGAAAATTATTATAAATAACGATGTAAATGGTTCTTTTTTATTTAATATCGTCAATAATGTTTTCATCACTGCCGATAGTTTCCAGTTTTCTTTTTAACTTAAAAAATGCAGGTAACTAACGGCAATCTATTTTTTTTGCATGAAAGGTGTTAAGTCTGTTGTTTGCCATTGTGTAAACAGAGATACCGTACTGCACAAAAAACTGATATCTGTCAACATGATGATCGGATTGTTGTCGTTGTCACCCATCAATGGCAACCAGCCCAAAAATTGTTTTCGATCCTTACACTCCAACATCTTTTTTCAGAACGGATGGTTTGTCAGGTCGGCACTTTTTTAATAACATTAACAAGCATGTATACATTCCCAATATTCACATCTCATTATTTTCAAGCATGCATATAATGTCTCTAATCAACTCGCATTGCATTCTTGTTCATTTCTCTGCCATTTTGCTACAGTTGCACTTTTGCATTTTAACAAATGGTAACGCTCACGCTGATCATGATAATAATGATAATGATAAATATGAGAATGATGAGAGGAGCTGCTGGCATGGTATAGGTTACACGAGCGAGCAAGTCAGAAAGCTGCTCCATTCCATGCGCTTTGATCAAAAAAACAAGACTCCACTCTCTCACAAGACAGGACAAGTTAAGATTTCCTTATTTGGAAGCTCCAAAGTTGGATTGATGTTTTTTAGCTGTCATCTTACAATATTACTCATTCTTGGTATTCATTTTTACCACTCACTCACGTAGATAATATTTGTATCTTCGAACGAAACTCTTCTTAGAGTGCAAATGCAACAGCAACTCGTATACTACTTTCATGAATTTTCTTACCATATAAATATTATTATTATCCTTCCTCGCCACCACCACTGCAGCAATATCATTATACATTGTTCATTCTGGTACATCATCATCATCATAAATGATCATTGTACAATTTAATGAATTTACCGATTGAATGCCCAGTGCAACACTGTTGACGATAATGGCACAACTCACTGCTGCTACTATTACAATTTGGTATGCAATCAGTAGAGAGAGAGAGAGAGATAGTTCACTCTACTTGGGTATCACAATACAAAAGAGGTAAATTATGATGCCGAAGACCATCTAGATGATCCCTCCACTCCACCTCCTCCTCCTCTCACACAACTTCTTTTTTAGCATAAGTAATATAATATTATCGTGATCACCATGTTGCAAATGCGGATACACCATGATCATAAAACAAAGTAAGCAGCAGTACAAGGCTCGACGATTTTCATGGAATGTGTTTAGTTGTGAATGGGTCACCTTTCGACAACCATCTTTAATAATAATCCCTTCTACCAGTTTTCTTTCTTGACTTTTCTTGAGATCTGTTGAGTTATTGTTATCGTTTATGTGGTCACTGATCAAAGTCTACCATTTTCAGTTGTAAAATACTGTGAAAGAAACATTTTTTTTTCATAAAACTTTCGAAATTGCCTTTTAAAAGAGACAACTCGCTAGTGTGGTTTTTCGTGTGTTTATTGTGATTGTTGTGATTTTCTTTCAAAATGTCTACAAGACGAGGTGGCGGTGAGAGAATTACGAAGCTAATGGAAAACATAAATTTATCATCACCACCCAGACGAGGGAGTGATGTGGGTTTGATGGGATCCAAGGGATTCTTCATTGCTCCTCACGGTAGCGATATTGAAAGCGGACCTACCACCACGACAATAGTCACTGGAACTACAATCCATTCTCCGAGCTGCACGAGGGACTCTGCAAATCGAAGCAGTTGTCAGCTTCATGTACCTCCAATTATTCACACAGAGAGGAGAGGGTCCACAGGAAACATTCTTTGGAGAAAAGGCTCTGCTCCTCATGCTCATAATTTGCATCCACATAATCATCTTCTTGTTAATGAGCAAGCCCATCTGAGACGAGGTTCTACTCCTGGGGATGTACTGTTGTTCCCAAGACGGGACTCAAGAAAGTTTTCAACAGATTCCATCGACCTAAATGCAGACATTGCATTATTGAATGGGAACAAATCTTGGAAATCCAGCCAGCGAACTATTGTGGAAGAGGAGGTAAGCAAAAAAAATCGTTTTTTCTTGTGACAACTCTTTAATAAAGTGTACAAAAGTCAAGGTCACTTGAGTTATTACGCATTTGAGTGATCCTATTTCAGTCAGATTGTGACATGTAATCATCTTAATGACACACTCAACAAGCTTGAATAATTTGTCAAAATATTTGTAGCTCCGTTCTTATCTCGAACTCGAATTCTCATCTCAAAAATGCTTTTTTGACCATAGTCATCAATCCACTTAAAATACCTTCCATTACAACAGCTTTTACCCTGTTTATTCTTCACTGGAGATCAGCCTTCAAGATAGCACGGAAATTTTTCATTTTTTGGAGTGGGTGTGCACTAAATTTACGCTTGCCTATTTTGTTTGGTATGAATCTTAAGAGTATGCATGGATAGTTACACGCGCGTCCTCACTCT
>JAHZMZ010002051.1:0-14775 GCA_027743805.1 Lepidocyrtoides sp. E14
AAATCCTGCTTGCTTTCTGAAACAAACTGAAAGAAGAAAAATAAAGTCTCCTCTTATTTCTCTACCTTTTTCCCTTCTGGTACCTTTCTCTCTCTCTCTCTCTCCTTTTTTTCTAGTTTACACACTCAACTATAGCAAAATTATAGATTAGTTTTTTTATTTGGTGTGTAAAACAGGTTATGTATTCAGTCAGCTACATTTTGACAAAAGAGTGTAATCCTAAAATTGTACTTTTTTTCGCTCGCTCGTCTCTATTTCCACTAGTACAATTTGTTTGGCAGCGGGATATGCTGTTTGATGCGAAAGACAGCAAAACTGACAGCTTCACTGATCGTGAGTAAAGAGTAGTAGCAGTAGAGAAAAAACAGAATAGCTCAGTAGTAGTATCACCAGCAGTAGCAGTAGTCAGGAAAGTATTAAAAAGCGGTAGTAACAAGAACACACTCACAGACAAAAACTAACATGAAAATCAGCACACACAGCAACATAGTCAACATGATCATGATCGTCATCATTATCATCATCCCTGTCGTCGTCATTGTCAATAGTACAAGTTTCATGGTACAAGTAAGCAGTAGTGCCAGTAGAACAACCAAGTGAAAAGCACATAGAGAATTGTGAATGCTCTCCTCCTCCTCCTCCTTCTCATGATTGTTCGCTTTTGTCGTCTTCTTTTTTTGTGCTGGCTGAAATGGGAAAATGAGAGAAGGACTTTGACTTGGCAGTATAGCAATTTAAATGGCTGCAAAAAAAAAGGGAAAATCACTTTTACGCTTTGTAGATATTGCATTATCTTACAGTTGCTAGTACAACTACTAGTAGCACTACCACCACTGCTACTACTACTACAAAGAATGAATAAAATTACTATTATTTCATGCTTTCACTCTTTTTCCCGCTTGCTTGCTGGTTTTTTCTACAGTATCCATTCTTTCTTTTTGCCTAGACACCGACATAACCACTACTACCACCAGTACCATTACTTTTACCATGACTACTACAACGGTCTTTAGTATTGAAGAATAGAAGATTTTTTTTTACAAAAAACTACTACTACTACTACTATGAACATTGCCATTTTTTACTTGCGTCGTTCATGGATGCACACTCAACCTTTTTAATACTCTTTTTCTTGACGCTTAGTGTCAACGACGGCAAGGACCAAGTCGAGCCAAGTCTCTCTCCTTCTCTCTCTCTCTCTCTCTCTCTCTCTACTCTCTCTCTCTCTCTCTCTCTCTCTCTCTTTACCAGTTTCCATTACTATTGTCTAAATACAAATCTTATTTCAACCTGGTTATTCCTCTCCCCTAGCTCCTTTGTCGGTCTGTCTTTCACTCCCATTATACAAAGACAACTCACATCTCGCTGGTTTCACGACTCGTCCAATAAAACAGACTCGTGCTCAGCTTGCTTGATAATAATAATAATATGCAGCTACGCAGTAGTACGCTATAAACACAAAGGCTATATATGAAAAACTCAATGAGTTCGAATTTTTTTTCCCCTAATAATATTATATACTTAATATATAGTATGCTTGCTGTTCCGCTTTCTACAATTTTCTCCTCTGTGCATAGCTTCACTACAGACGAAACGAGAGATACTTTAGAAACACCTTGAAATTTTCACGGTGACATATACCTAAATAAAAAAAGTTTGAAGTATTTTTTTTCATATTTGCGAGACAGATTTTTCTACTCACTGCAATATGCTGATTTTCCTTTTTTCATCAATGCTAAATTTTTACTATATTGTCATCGTCATAATAATAGAGTTACCCTATCGCTATCTTTCAAATGCTTGTGGCAAGGAAAAAAATTGGTGCTTCATAATAGGCAACCGTTACAATCATTATTACCATCAACATTACACTTTTTGAGCTTTCATGCTTAAACCATTGCTGTAAATAAAGACTTTTACCGTGTTCAGTTTTACGATTGTTTTTACTTACACAACGCAACTACTACACAACTATCGAGTAATCATCTTCTCTTGGTTGGTTTGCGTGTCAGATGGTGAAAAAAGACTATACAGTTGTTAATTTTTGTGCCGCAAAACATCAAAAGTAAGAGTAGAAGCTAGATATCCATTTGGAATCATTGATTCCCGCTTAGCCTGGCGTTACTCATCATCACTTCCAAACCAAACTCAAACAGCAGTGGTTAGCGGTGAGTATGCTGTGAGTGCTTATATGAGTGCTTGCTCGCCAGGAAACGTAAACAATTTCATGGACCAGAATTTATATTATCATTCTTTTTTTTTTGTTTGTCCATAAAATAAGTAATATCATCAATGTATGTATAACGTGAGAGGAATATTACGAATGGGGAATAAACCGGCTGTAAAACAGTTTTAACTGTGTAGCAGAAAGATGGGTGTTTAATGTCTGTCTGTGTAGCATTGCCCTGCTTTTTTACCATTTAGAATGTTTTCCTGTAGGATGCACCTAGTTAGAAGTTTGTGCCCTGTGATAAATGCTGCTTACCAAAAAAAGGTGTACCAAAATTTTGAAGAAAAAACTTTAACCAAGAGTATCCATCTCACACACACAAAGTGAGTGGAGTTGGACAGACAGGCATATAGTAGTCAGACAGATGGACATGCATGCAAAAGTTAATAGTCGCTGACGTGTTGCTTTTCGCTACATATAATAATAATTCTGCTTACTAATAATATCCCAGCGAAATATTGTAACGTTGTTGGCTGGTACAAAAGACAGACAGTGAGAGAAAGCGGGAAAGTTACAGCTACTCCTTTCCTTTTCCAGTTACTCGCATTCGAGACTCTTCTTGTGTAGCTGTTTCACAAGAATGAACGGCATAAATCATCGTTAATGGACACCAAGTACAATGGCGGTATGTAGTAGTTTTATACGAGAGAAGGAATGTACGCTGACTTTAATCGTGGTACAGACTTTAGTTACCACACGGCAGTTATATTAATAATAAGGGTTGAGAAATGGCAGAATATGTATGAAATATGGTGGTCACCTATGCAATAAAATCTATGTTTCCTCTTACCACCACTACCACCACCACTGCTACTCCCGCAACGACTGGATCTAACATGGTTTATGCACACACCATCACCATCATCATGATCATCAAGCCTTTTATGTTGTTCGTAAAGTATATTTACTGGAAAGTGTGCGTTTTTTTCTCTCTCAACTATTTGCCCCCTAACAATATAAGCCGGCAAGTATTGTATAGAACATGACACCAAAAGTACTTGCATACGTCTCATGTACACCTACATTTTCCATGTAATGCTAGCGGTTTTCAGATCTTTTAACTATTTGTATCTTCGTCATTCTCGCCATTTGATCACGATGACGACTACGACGACGACGATGATGATCATGATCATCATCATCCTTGTTTTGTGGTGGTACTGGTGGGCTTTAACATGTTTGTATCTATTATGAGGGCATCAAGCTAACTGCGTCTTCATTCGTTTTTCTTACTTACTCCCTCAATTTACACAAAGGCTTAACTTTGGTTGCGCTCCTGCGGTCAGAATTTTCCTATTATCCATTTAACTGCAGCAGCAACAAACCACTGCTAGCTACTTGTACGTACTATTACTCTTTCTCACATCATTATAATAGGTATGTATTATATATCATCATCATCATGAAAATGACTTAAGCGCCCTGAATGAGAAATATTATCCTTTATGTAGCAGTCATAGACATATCTTACCTATACTGCAAACCACACAATAAATATTAGTACCTTAGATCGGATTGTTGTTTTGCATCACCGGCTATACAGACTCAATGCAAGTTAAACTAGTATAGTGAGAAGGGAGCGAGGGAAAAAGGGAAAGTGAGTGAGACGTGCATCAGTGAAAAGAGGGCTCGTTTCATGCCTTTATTGCAAGAAAATGATGATAAAACATTTTATCATATCAATTTTTCCCCGACTGTATAAAGGAGTAATGGATTGTAACAACAGAAGCCGTGTTTTCTGTCTGCCCTAACATCAGACAGCAGCATACCAGCTTTTTTTAAGTCCACCGCCGCCGCCGCAGCAGCCACCACTATCACTACTACCGCTAACAAAACTGTGTTGAAAAAACTGAAACATTTACATTACATAATAATATAATGGATGATGGAATAGAAAGCTGATGTGAAATGCTCGTTTCGTCTTCGTTCCTCTGTTTCCTTTCTTTTCTCTCTCTCTATTTTTTTTTCTTTCTCTCTCTTTCTCCTTCCTACAAAAAAAATAACCAAAAGGGTGGTTGGATATTATATAATGCACACATTGTGTGTTTTGCTCTACACGCTCGTTCTGCTTTGCTGTAAAGTCGACCATAATGTAATGTTTACATACGTACTACTTAGTTGACTTATGTATATACGGCCACGCAAAAACTGTTTGACTTGCTATCTACATATTATTTTTTTATTCTTCTTCTTCTTTAGCTTGCCGCTTGTCGACACTACTTTTACTCACCAAACAAGCATTACTTTTGGCTTACTCTTCTTACAAGAGTCAGTCAGTTGGTCCTATACCACCGCTTTCCGGATTCTTTACTCATTTCTTTATTTCGTCTTATCCCTCTGCTTTCCTGAATCGGGCTGAGTGAGCATAGCAAGCGAAGTGCATGAGTGTGTGTGTGTGTGTGTTTGTGTGTGTCTAGTCTGCTTATTTAGTTTCAGCTTGCTTTTCTCTCTCCCTTTCCTATTTACTTTGGGTACGGATTTTCACATGGATTTTATTCCTCTTTTCAGTTCTCTTATTTAAAGTGCGTTTTTTTACTTTCTATATCATGTGCTTCTTTATGCATGATGATTGCGGTGAACGTGTGTGTGATGGTATGTTTGTATATCTGTGTGTGTGTGTGGTGTGTGCTGCCAACTCAGCCATGTCAAATGCCAAACATTATGACTACTACTACCAGTAGTAGTAGAAGTAGTATGTATTTTCTAATGTTAGCAATTTCGAGGAGGAGTAGATGCACAGTAAAACTTCTAAAACATCTATTTCCACTGGTTCGAATTGAAAAGCAGAGAAAGTATTATTATATTTTTTTTGTATTGTAACTTGCGATAAATCGCCCAAGTCAACTGGAGTCGAATTCACTTTTCTTTTCTGTCATTTTAAAGAGGAAAAAAATACTTGAGATTGTTTTACTTGACGGATGCCTGCTCCTTTTACTATTACCTCAGTTTGAATGTGCCAGTTTAACAAATAGTGAAACTGTTTTGTATTGTAAGGCAGTAAGGAAGTAGAGCCGTCATTTGGAGAAACGGAAAGTTGAGAGGTTATAGTACAAAAGCAGCATGAATTCGGGTATACAGTTTAAACTAGCATTTTTGTTTAAATTGTATAAGAAAAACTTACACAATAGGTTAAGCTTTTTAGCTAGAGAACAAACCACAAACTTGCACGACATGCAAATGCCCGGACTGGAAAAAAAGATCGAAATATTTGCCCATTTCTTGCGCTACTGGGGTGAAAAGGAAGAAGAAGAAGAAGAAGAAAAATATAATGCATTGAAATTGGAATGAGTTTTTTGTTAGTTTTATTTCACTCCTAAGCGAATACTAGATGTCTATGTATAATATGTAGTGCATGTATTTTTATATGCACTGAAAAAAAACCAAGTTTCCCACGTACGTTCTACCATGATTGCCTCTTACGTTACCTTTTCTCTCTTTTTTCCCATTCTAACGGCAGCCCGAAGAAAAATGCTGATGATGTGTAACGTCTAGTCTAGAGATACTATTTCCTCACTGTCTTCTTCTTCTTTTATTTTGCTTCCTTTACACCAACTACTTCTACTTTGAAAACTGTTATTTCTACCATCACTACATAAGCGACTACGCGAGAGAGAAAAAACTAACTTTTCTTTGTCTCGCTACTAACATCTTTTGTGTCCTCCTTTCTCTGTCCCATTCTCTTACTCTCCCTCTTTCTGTGCATTTCTCTCTTTCCCGTATTCTTCTTCTTCTTCCTTTTACCCGACAAACGTTTTTGTGTGTACCTCTGTCTTCTTGTACGACTTTCCTTGAATTTTAAATTGTTCTACTTAGTTTGGATGCCTCTTTTGTAACTTTTTAAGTGTCAAGCCTTCTGATTCAGGATTGCTGCTTGTTATATAAGCTAAGTTTGCTAGTTGGCGGGGTAGTAGTCGTGGCATGTTCCAGATTATGCTAAAGGATTCTTGATTAATTCATATGATAGTCTATATAAACGAGTTTCTCATTGAAGTAGTCGCTTTCGCGGCAGTAAAACAGTTGTAGTTGTATAGCAGTACGTACACTCAATTCACTGCTACTCACTCTAAACACTTTATGTCAAAATCAGACATGCTTTTTAGAATCCAAACGGAAAGTAGAAAAAAAAGGAATCAGAACAAGAAAAAAAATGGATGAAGCGGGTTTTCCATGAATGTGTGTATTTACCACCACCCTGGGATGCCATCGCAATATTTTTCACTTCCAAAATGTGAAATGCGAGCAGAAACGATTTACATGCAAACTGAAAAACTAAAATAATAACTAGGATAAAAGCATAGGCGCTTTGCTCAGCTCTAACAGCTAGTAAGAGTATTATCCTACAAAAACAGTAACGGAACACCTTTCAATATGCACATTTGTTTGAGTGAGGGAATTTAAGAATCCATTATTTTCCATTCTTACCAAGAAGCGTGGAGAAAAGAACCCGCGTTTTTGGTCTGAATGGATGTGTGGGTTTTTAAGTGTAAGAAGGCTTTTGAGAAAAGTGACTGATTCAGCTGCTGAGTTGACATGATTTTCTCTTCACCACCAACGACGATTCGATTCCAAATGTCGCTCATTGTCTTTGATGTGGAGGATCTTGTGCGAGTGGGTTTGCTTACTCGCTTTTCCACTAAAATAATGCTCGTCATCTCGACAAACTTTTTTGAGAGTCGAAAGTTTGTGGCAGTGGTGATTCTCAAGCCGTCATCATTTTGGACGTGCAACTCTCTACTAAAATTATTGAAATGAGTTGCGTGAATTGTTAGAATTAATATGCTTCAAATAATAATAATTATTATTATTATTATCCGAGTTGTGAAGATTGGAGTTTGATAAGAGAGAAAGAGAGAGAGAGAGAGACAAATAATATGATCGTGAGGATGAAAGACAGAAAATTCATTAAAATTGAAATCCGTCCGAGAAGTAATAATAATACATAGCACTGCTGACTATAATTACAGTTGATTATATGCAAGTTCTGAAAATACCTCATTTTCCTCTCCCTACGTATGCATCCCTTCCCAAAAAAGCAATAAATGTTGTCTATAACAAACCATTATTACTATCGTTTTAACATGATTGTTGTTATTCCCACTACTCCAAATATTACCGGCGTATGTCATTCTAGTCAATTTCAGAAACTCCAAGAACGGTTAAATATGACTTCAAAGGAAAATACAAATACAAAGACGCCTAGGTAAAATGTTGGTTTCCTTTTGTGTCATAATGAAGATAATTCTTAATAATAAAGAGGGAAATATAATTGATAGGAAATTCATTCATTTCTAAACATTTTGCGCGCTGGCTCACTAACTTTACAAAGTACACATCTGTGGCTTGCTGCTCTGCATAATTTTCAAATGATGAGGCAAACAGGCCTCTGACTACATTAACAGATGAAGTAGTCACTTTGATGGTTGAAGTATTCTACTTAGAGCGAATGAGAGTATGTAATCTAATACCAGACCGGGAATGCTTCTTAATAGTGTGCTCAGTGAATAAATATTTGTTTACTTTTTATTATTATTTACTACTGAACCATAATCTTTTGATTATTGATGTGAAATATAAATACACCTACCTACATGCAAAGCCATGTCTTGTTGGAAATTCCAACAAACCGAGTCGAACAACACTACTCCTCGCTTTTGATTTGGGATACCACTCAAGGTCTAGTATAAACTTATCATTCTTTGATATCTGCATGCAAATATTAGTTGACGTGCTTGACAGACGTACTTTTATTCAAGTGGCAAAATAAGTTATGATACTAACTGAGAGAAAGAGAGAGAGACTGGTGTTATCCTTCCAAGCAGACTTTCATGGCTTCAGCAGAAAAGCTGCTTTTTTGTTGAGTGATGAATTCAATCTTTTCTATCGACAAATTTACTGCTATTCAAGACTTTGAAAATAAACGCAATCTCGTGCCTTGCCAATTATGTGTAACTTTTCAATCAAAGAAGACGGCTACCCTACCCATGTCTTGTGTCGTTTTTTAAAAAATATTCTGTATACCAGATAGTACATTAACGAAAGCACATTAAAATTTTCAGGGAAAAACATGCCTTTGACCAATAAACAATTGACTGATCTACGCATCACTACTCCCGCAATATTTTAGTTTGACCCGACACACAAGCAAACAAGAATTATTAAGTGCCTTTCAGACTTGAATAATTTTCTATCATTCAAGCTGTAAAAAATAAACTACAAAGGAAAACTTTTTCAAAGACATTTAATGATGCTAATGGAGACGATGTCAATGACCATAAAGCAAACTTTTTATTACTTTAATCAAAACTATAAAAAGGAAGAAAGGTATTGACAAAAGTACAGCTAAATAAAATTTCCTCTTTTTTTTCGTTAAAGAGCATAAAATGAAATGAAAGATGGGGTGGGAAAATTGAAAGCGACCGTGCGTATCTAAGCTGTACCTTTCAAAGCACAAGCTTTCGTAAGTGTAAAGCGGTGCACCTTGTAGACTTTTTCAGGCAATCTGCATAATGAAACTTATTCATGACCAAGATGAGATTAATCAAACTGATGAGCAAGTGGAATAACATACGTACGTTCCTTTCAGCATTATTACTTTTCCCTCACTAACTTCATTGTCTACATTCTAGCAATAGCTTTGTAGTTACGAAAACAAAATAGTGGCAGTAGTATAAGTACATTAGCTAGTAGTATTTACAGCAAAAAAGGATAGAACGATTCACGAAAGAGTTGAATTATGTACTTATTTAATACTAGATATTCACACTGTTTTTCTTCCCTCCAAATATCCATTTATGCCAACTTTTTTGTCAGAAAATTATCCTTCTTTCTTCCTCTCACAAAGCTCTTGTAATAAATTGGCTTGCAGTGAAACAGAGATAGACAGACGTCCATTGAATTTATGTTTGCTTCACTTTAGCAAAACAATCCTGTAATTTATACTCGTTTTTTTCCTTTGCTTGCAAAAAAAGTGAAGAAGACAAGCTGTTTCTGCAGTGCAAAAATAAGCAGAAGAGAAATCCCTTTGTAAATAAAAAACATCTCAATTCAATCTTATCAAAACATCTATTTTTCAGCAGAATGTGATGAATAATAAAAAGTAAAAGTAATAACTTTAAAAAAAAAGCGTAGTACACACTTTTTCATGCTATTATGCATATGTATGTATATATGCATCCGCTGCTAAAGCAACTACTGTTTCCCCTTCTTTTTTGCGTTGCTGCTCATAAATTTCTCTTTTAACAGTATGATGATGAGATTCTATATGAAATTACAAGTTATTCTTGGCGTTCCCAGTAGTACGTCGTCGCGTTATTATTACTGCAACTTACACAACGTAAACAGACAGGAAGAATGCCACTCAAAGAGGAAGAGGGATCTGTCTATTTAATATGCATATGGGAAAGATGTTTTCATTT
This sequence comes from Lepidocyrtoides sp. E14, assembly GCA_027743805.1. Lineage (NCBI taxonomy): Eukaryota > Metazoa > Arthropoda > Collembola > Entomobryomorpha > Entomobryidae > Lepidocyrtoides > Lepidocyrtoides sp. E14. Next base: position 9,646 of record JAHZMZ010002051.1, read on the forward strand.
GAGAAGGGAAAATGAAATATGACTTTGTGGGGAAATGCATGAGGTATCGATTTAAAAAAAGAGAAATGTAAAAATGGATGAGAATAGTGCCCTTTGTATCTGTCTATGTTTATATTATGTGTGTCTTATAGAAAGAATGAGTACATACATGCATGCATTCATAGTATATGTGCTTAATGTCCGACACATGCATGTATGCATGCTTGCCCCGTGTTTGTAATAATAATAGACGCAAGTGTAGTAGTTGTACTGACTTTTACTTTCCTCTTCCTTCATCTTTTCCACCAAGTTTATACTGTCATGAATTTTTATTCATGATAGTTTAAAAAGAAAAATTACTTTCTGAGTGAGTCACGACATCGTCATGTTTGCCGTGTTTTTATAGTCTTCCACCACCACTACATATCATACAATTTACTGCAACTACTACTACTACTACTGCTGTGTGTGATGTGTCCTGCAAAGAAAAAAAAGAAGAAGAAAAAATTGAGAGCCAACTTTTCCTCTTCGTCTCTCTCTCTCTCTCTCTCTCTCTCCGTCTCTCTTACCCTTTATTCATTCTTCTGGTACAACTTTATCTTTCGTGTCTGCCCACACTCATGTCAGCATAGAAGGGAAAAAAAGAAGAGAAAGAAAGAGTCAAGTCCAAGAAAACTGGCTTAGTGTACGCAAGTTGAAGAATTTTTAAATTAAATTTTCAAACTGGTTTTTGTAAACTGGTAGTGGTAGTAATAGCTTGGTTAACTACATGGTAATCCATATGGTAAATAGTACATGCCTTTCTCCATTTTTATTATTAACTAGCATGTAGAGAGTGGAAGGAGAAAGTCAGCAAAAATTTTCTTTGTATTGACTTTTCCTTCCCTCGTCGTCTTGCTGCGTTTGCCTTGTTGCAGTATTAGCTCTACAGCTTCTGCACACTATTCTACTTACTCTTTTTTCCATGCATTCTAAAACTTCCATACGTCCTTAGAGAATACACACACACACGGCTATAGTAGTAATATTATGCAAAATGTGAAAAATAGCGTATACAGTAACTGACCCCCTGCGCTTTCAACTGTACATGAGTGTCGATCAAAGTTTTGCTGAAGTGGCAGTTAGGCAATATTGCCAGTGGTAGGATTTTCACTATAAAATATTCACAGATTTAAGTAGTACACGTTTGGTATTTGCCGTTTCCTCAAAATATAGTCAATTGATTTCTCGAGTATTATTTAATGACATGATGATGACGCCGTTTTTTTAATAGTATTTGGCTTATTGCTAATTTAATGTGACGTGCTTGCTGTATCTAATTTCGTATTTTTTTTTTGGAGTAATGGTTAGACATTATCGATTACATTACCATAATCGCCATCACGTTGCTGGATAATCTTGCACACAGCACACAGCTGCTACATGCCTACGTAGTTAATATTGCATTTGTTCTGGTGAAGAAGCAAAAAGAATTATAAAATGAATCTGTTATTTTTTTCTCGTTTCTGTCCACAGTTCTGGTACGACTACAAACTCACATGGGATCCCAATGAGTATGGAGGCGTGAAAATGCTCCATGTGCCTTCTGATCACATCTGGAGACCTGACATCGTTCTCTATAACAAGTAATCATGATGGTACACATACTTTCACATAAAAGCGTTGACCTCTTCAATTGAAGTCAACTGACCCTCATGCTCCAAATCACATTTTTCACCAGAAACTACATATACACCGTTTTTATACACACACATACATACACTTGAATGTTTTTAAAAAAGTACGCATTCAATATCAATAAGCATAGTTGAACAGAAGTAAAAAGTAGAGTCGTCACGCCTTACTATTCAATCAAAAGCATCCCTGGAAATACCGAGCAATAATGTTTCCTTCCTTCCACTGGACACATTTACTCATGAACCCTTTTCTCCATTTATTTTTGCCGACTCTCTGTTACTTACCTTGAACGAACCTGTAAACTCGTTATGGTCGTCATTCACAAACATTCATCCTCTTTTCCAGTGTCCATGTACAATCTATTGTAAAAAATGCTTTTAAAGTTGATGTTTTTAAGACGACCTGAGCTATTTACGACATCAACTCAAGTCTCATTTATTTCAACATATTTATGCTGTCGTGTAGTCATGTTTTTTCGTTGTTAGTATGTCATAGTCATGGACTGTTTTTCTTTCTCCAGAATTTCAATTTTATTTCTATTTTTCATTTCGTAGAAGCAGATAAAGTACTAGTACTTGAACCAAACTCAAATATTTGCATTTCTCTCATCATCTTACGATTAAGTGAAAAGCCTCTTTCGGAAGGAATGGGTTGGAAGATTTCAATTGGACGTAGGAAAAAAAACTGTCTCGTTTAATATACAAGCAAAGTACACACATATTTTACACATAAACGTAGTTAAAGTCTGTATCACCAACAAAATACACAGCATGACAAGAGGAGCCAAGAAAATATACAGATACGAAAGATAGGTGGGGCAATGTACGAAAGAAGTAGATATGAGATTTGTAGAATTGCCAGAGTAACTGCAGTGTCTTTAATGAAACCGATGTTTTCTTTGCAGTTCCAAGGGAAAGCAGTATCTCATATGTACAGATTTTGCAAAGCCTAATACAACACCTTCTTACACCCACGCATATTATCATCATCATCATCGTCATATTAATATTCTTGTTTTATGGATTGCTATTGAATTTGAGAATTAAGGTATAAACATTGAAGTGCTGTTATGATGCCTGTCTTTGGTTTTCTGCTACAACGATATTACTTTCAATATAACCATGCGGAGAAAGACGCTTTTCTACACGGTCAGTCTCATAAGGGTTCCAACGTTGTTGAAGTTGGGGTTGATCTGACAGCGTTCTACTTTTCAGTGGAATGGGATATTCTAGAAGTGCCAGCTGTGCGGTAAGAAATTTTGTTTTTTTATGTAGCATTTTAAACCCGTAAAGTGTATCTGTAACAACACCCATCCGTTCCCGTGAACTGATTCTGTTTCACGTGATTGCGAAATAGGTACAGATTTTCCTGTGGGAAAAGAGAAGTACATGAATTCTTCAGTGAAAATGGATCGAAGTGGATGGAATTTATTGTGGCTTTTGACTGATTTTAGGACTAAATGAGGCAACACAGGGTGCCTACTTATGTGAATATTTACTTATGAAGCTTAGTAATCACGTCATAAGTTGAATGTAGGGGACATCAAATCACAACTTTTTTTTAATACTTTCTCTCATTCACTATGAATTTCCACCAAAATTAATATCTCCCTTGAGTGAAGCCAACTGTGATTTTTAATAAACCAGCAACAACCGCTGTTACTTGTTTGATCAATCATTTTAATGAGCAAGACTGTACAAGGCATGACATATGTAAACAAATGAAAAGCATGATGCTATGTATTATTTACAGAACAAGTAAATAGGAAGCATGTTTGATCTACTTATTTATTATTACGCTTTTGTATTTCGTCAAAGACATATGAGAGGACTGAATCAAAAGTTCATTTAACTGTTATTACTTCCGAAATAATGATTTCAAACGTGATATTTCACATACACGGTGAAATGATCAGACCAACTTTTTAGTAGGATGATAACGAAGCATTAGTTTTCTATCAAAGCAAAAATACTAATTGTAAGTTCACTAGGAGAAAGTTGTTTCAATTTAAGTTGAGTATGTTCCTTCAAAGGCCCTGAGAATCTTTTTCAGAACATTTTCCGTAAAACTGCGGTTTTCTTTCGTGGATGGGCTCATTAGACTACAAAAATTAATTCGTTTGGTAAAGCATAACGGTAAAACATTGCATCAAAATAAATACCACTGATTAGAGCAAACAACATGATTTAAAAACAAAAACGGAAAATGTTTGAAATTTAACCATAGCACACTCATTAAAAAACTAAGCTCAGCAAATAATGTATACTTACCTATCTTTTACGTTTAGTACTTCAAAGAAATACGAGCTAAGCAGAAAAAAAAGACTTTTTGTTGTTTTCATTTCTCTCTTAATTTCATGGCATGCTCCTCTTTCTCTTTACTCAAACAACGCATCTAGTATTCGTACCTGTGTATGCACATACACACCGCATGCATCATCAGCATCTCCTTATAGACATTGTTTTTTTTTAAAATGACTATAAAACAAATCCTTTTAAAGTAGAATTTCATAAGTATTGCGTATGGAAGTAATTTAGTCAGCTTGACAATGTAGGATAATGGCTCTGATTTTTTGAAGAACCAGAGCTTCTTCTTCACAAACAGCTCAAAAGCTAGATAATAATTTCAAGTTGAGATAGCAGAGCACTTGTGATCTTCTAACGAAATTATTACTGCGACGCAGTATGACTTCATAGAAACTAAAAAAATCATGGCAATAAATGTATTTAATTAAGCTAGTTGAGTTCAAAGAATTTTTTACAGACAAAAATAAGCTACTTATGTATCATTATGATGATTGCATACACGGTAAATTCTTGTGTAAGCAAAAATAAGTTTTCATTGAAAAGAAATAAATCTTTGCAGTAATTTATTAGGTTACTTGAAAAGTAGCCCTATAGGATTGCTATGTGAAGTCCGTATGGCCGTCCGGCCGATTGCGCTATAACTCGTGAACGAAGTAACCAATCCACACCAAATTTGGTATGTGTATAGTAAAGGTCTATGGCAAGAACTTTATTGATTTTGAAGTCCGCAAGTGTCCATTAAGGACCCGATTCAGGCTCCTGAATGCGTAAATTTGCTATAACTCTAGAACAAAGATACCTAGCTTAACCAAATTTGGTATGTAGACACTTACAACATAGTCCAACAGAATGAACACAGCTTCAAAGTCCTCAGGTGCCCGACAGGTACCCGAAAAGTGTAAAGTGTTTATAACTCCGTAACAAAGATACCTAGTATCACCAAATTTGGTATATAGATTGAAAAGTTGTGTTACCGATGAGCTCAGTTATGATGAGAGTTTAGCTGAGGTGGAGGCGTGAATTGATGTGTGCAATATGGCTTGTTTGTATAGTAAATCAAGTGTGAGGTAGTGGACTGCATGTAGATACAAAGTCAAAGTATACCGAATAATTTTTGACAACGAATACCTCATGAAGAAGAGAAACAAAAAAAAGTACGGATTTCTGC
>JAHZMZ010002052.1:0-12706 GCA_027743805.1 Lepidocyrtoides sp. E14
AAAAAAAAAAGAATGATGCTGATGATTTTTATGAGAAGGAAGGATGATGATGATCCATGATGAAAGATGATAAGGTCGAGTAAAGAAAGATATGAATAAAAAATGAAGAAGACATGATGATCATCATCAAAGGAAAGAAAAGTTAATATTTTGTATGCGACCGGATGTGATCTTAGTATAGGTACTTAATTATGTTATGTTAATTAATTGTTAAAGTTAAATTTGCTAAAAGAATGCATGTGAAATCTATAGGCAAAAAAAAAACAATAGACCTATTAGCTAACTAGAATTATTTGCATTTAAATAATGACAATGTTAAAATGGTCAATATGTGCCTATAAGACTGACTGACTGCTCTGCTGTTTAGTTTAAAATTTAAACAATAATAAAAAAAATGATTTAAATCTACCTACTTTTTTTTGTTTGCGAATATGTATAATTTATGGATGAAGATGTTAATTAATTAATATAGTTTAAGCAATGTAATAATGTTACAAAAGTTAAATGCATAGTATTTACATTTTTAAAAATGTTGAAAAGAGATGAAAGCAAAATGTTTTTTGGAAACAAACTGATTTCTCTACAAGAAAAAAAAAAGATAATAAAAGGAAGTATGAAATTATATGAATTTTTTTTTAAACGCATAATTATCTTATTCCAGCAATGGTCAACTGGAATTCATTCATTTTTTAAATATTTTAAATTTTTTTTTATTAAACGCCATATTTGGATTATATATAATAATTTACAATTATTTATTTTAAATTATGATGATATTCAATCTAAATTTTGTTTTTTTTTCTTCGTATTCTTTCTTTTTCCTGCTACGTATTTAGTAAATTTTTACTTAAAACTATATCTGTCTGCATAACTATGATTATGATTATTATGATTATAAATGAATATATTATTTTTCTTTACTTTTTTTTCAGTAGTTATCTTTGCCCATCATTTAAGAAGACGATGACGAAGACGATAATAATTCGAATTATGAATATTATTATTAATATTATAATTACTTATCTTAAAATATTTTTAGTTTAACTATTAATATCGCAAATACACACACCATTTTTATTTATCGAAAAATTCGTTCTTACATCTTTTTTTTTTAAATTGCATGGAACTTTCATCTTTCTTTTTTCTATAAAAATTAACACTTCGTTTTTTTTTCATGCTGCAATAATAATAATTATTATGATAGGTATTCTCAGTACTTAAATATAATATTTTTAGCTTGTTTACGTATGAAGGTATGTAATTTTTTTCTTTGATTCATTTTACAATCAGCACCCCAAAAACACTAAAACACACATTGGTATCAATTTTAAAACTGTAGATTATTACATAAACCAAGTTATATAATATTTTGTTCCTCTCCAAACAAACATGTTTTCAAGCGTGTTTTTTAAGGAGATGAATTATTTCATCCATTAAATTTTAAAACTGTAGATTATTACATAAACCAAGTTATATAATATTTTGTTCCTCTCCAAACAAACATGTTTTCAAGCGTGTTTTTTAAGGAGATGAATTTCATCCATTTAAAAAAAAAAACTTAGTTCACTGCTCGCTCATTTTTGGATTGTACTGATTGAAAACTCACAATAATAATATCTTTTTAGAATTCTGGGAATTCTAATAAAGCACTAGAGTTAAATATACACACACACAACACAAGACAAAAAAAATCAATGCTCTTTTCTTTTACAAAAAAAAAAAACGAACCAGACAAAAAACAAAAAAATACGTACACATTTTCGCTTCATGATGATGACAATAATAATAATAATAATAATGTAAAATGAGTAATCTAAGTCTATTAATAATTAACTAACTGCTTCAAATAACTAAATCATAAACGTTTTTAAACAGAATATATATAATAATCATTTATAATAAACTAGTAATATTATTATTACTTGAATAATAATGAAGACGTAACATTACAAATTGCGATTTCCCATTTAAAATTACAGAAGAAGAAAAAAAAAAATCCCAGCTACTTTGTCATAATATATATATATTTTTTTTTTCGTTCTTTGCTTATATTATTACCGCTACTGATTTAAAAGGGAACGGATTTCTTTATGCATGTGGCAGAGGAAGTCGACATAAGAGGGTTGACCATCGGTTCCACGGTCTTCAACCAAAAATCTGTTCATTACGAGCTCCATCTTGTCCCGTTGCCGTACAATAGTAAGCTGTAAAAAAAAGGTATAATAAAAAAATGAAGAGATTTGAACCGATTTGGGATTTTAGAAAAAAGAATATTTTATGTGTGTAGCTTTACCCTCATATGTCGCTGTCTTTCATTTCTAAGCGATCTCATAAGTGCTCTGAGTCTCAGGGATTCATCACTATTCACATGATCCGGTAGTTCTGTCATTGTTTCTACATTAATTTGGCCCAGGTTTGCTACACCAAAGATACTTTGAAGCCAGTCGGGATTGACGGCAGCTCCGATCCATAAGAACATATAAATTCCGTTTTCTGAAGTGTACAAAATAAAAAAAGTGTCAAAGATTGATAATTAAGGAAAGTACTAATCATTTTGCTGCTACATTTATTATTTTTATTAACGTTCCTACCTAAAATAAATGCAGAATCTTCGCTCAGTTTGTCCCTTGAACATCTAACAGGAGCAGGTTCCTCTACATATCCTTTCGGTCCAGCTACAGGCATCAGCTTTGGATAAAAGTAATGAACTGTATTACCTACACCCATTGTCATTGTCGTGTACATTTGCCAAGAACGATCATCCGGAGTGATTTCAGAAGTGCCTGCAACAGCGTCACTTCTTAGTACACAGTTGATATACAGCGGTAGTAATTTCAAGCATTCTGGTAAAATAAGCTGGCCCGGCATTGATGGGTTTGCACAATGTTTCCTGTATGTTGCTAGCATTTGAGCGCATCTGTGACAAAGAGGAAAAAAAACAACGGATAATGAAATACAGAACAGAACAGAGGGAACTTTTTTTCTAGAAGAATATTTCTTACCGCTTCACTACTCCTTCCTTTAAGTCTTGTGGTGTTGTCTCCACAGACCTTGAAATTGATTGTTTGGCCATAAAATTGATAATAGTGTCTAGTTCACAATTTCTATACAAATCAGCCATCTGCATGCATGTGTTCAGTGCCAAATTATGGACTCGAAGTCTTCGCTGACCTATTAATAAATAAACAAGTTTGTTAAATGCAAATGGCTTGGTTTATCATTCACAAAAAATTGACAAAAAAAAGCTAATTTAATCCAATCTTATCCTCTTTACCGTAAATAGTCGTGTATAACAAAGCAATCTGAATGTAAACGCCATCTTCATCTGTAATGCAAAATGGCTTGGCTTATCATTCACAAAAAATTGACAAAAAAAAGCTAATTTAATCCAATCTTATCCTCTTTACCGTAAATAGTCGTGTATAACAAAGCAATCTGAATGTACACGCCATCTTCATCTGTAATGCTAGCGTCATGCTTGATTTCCACCGCAAGTCCCTTTTGTGAATCAATCGCGGCCAACTCCACATCTGTCGTATTAGCCATGTAATAATGCCCAAAGAAGTCTGTTGGTCTCACTCCTGTTGAAGTTCTCACTCTCATCACCCCATCAAATCCGATTGGTCGACTCAAATGAAGAATCAAATCTCCTATCACTCTCTGCCCGTCAATATCCGCTTGGAAATAAGTGTATTTGTTAACAGCTCCTCCAGTAAGTCTTGCCACTTGTCCGACTGTCGCCACGTCCACATATGAATTATTGAAAAGATATAAATCTACAGACACTCCAGCACCAACACAATCTTGACCCAATTGATTATAGTATGTGGACTGAGGGACAAGCACAGTTTTCTCTTTGTCTGTTCCCAACAACTTTCTGTCTGCTTCCCTATTCTTCAGTTTGCCAGGTGCAACGTCAGACGTTGGTAAGGAAGAGTGAAACACAAGAAGCTTTCCTACTCGATCTGAAGCTTTTAAAGCTTCCATACCAGCAGTTATGGCTGGTCCTAGTACTGCTTCTGTTTCTTTTGTATCACCAAACAGAGCTGGAATCTGTTCCATAAGGAGGTCAACAGCATTCAAAGCTTCAGCACAGGGAACAAGAAATCCTTTCAGGATGGGCATGAACATGTCTGCGACATCGGGCACGATTACCATTTGAGGCTGACCCAGAGTTGGGTCAATGTTATAAAAGTGTACTTTCGAGTTATACGTTATGAATCCGACAGGAGTATGCGATGGAAGAGTTTCGAGTAGATTTCTCATTTGTGAACAGAGCAAATTAACTAGCCCAGATTTAACGTTGTTGTATGAGACGTCGATAACAAAGATGAAACCAGGTTCTTTTGGCAGCGTATTATTCTGTTTAGAAAAGAAAGAAGGTAATATTTTTTTTAGAAAATAAATTCAATGAAGGCTTGATAATTCTTTCACTTCTGTAGCTTCTTGGGTGGGAGTGGTGCTTGCTTACCCTACAGTACTCTGCTGTAGCAACGTATTCAAAAGTGCCCCTCCATAATTCAGGACGTTCCCACTTGTCCACGCGTTGTCCAGTATGATCCAAATGTTGGAAGTACTCTGGAGGCACTTCCGTGGTGGCCTTACATAACAAACATTGAAATCTACGACCGCCATCAATGAATTGCATCAAAGGTGACATGTAAGCTTTGCAACGAATACAACGAACAGGTCCCATAGGGCCTAGGTCAACAAATGGAATAGGGTGCTCGTCCTTGGCAGGGGATTCGAATGGATTTATCTAAAAAAAAACACGTGGTCAGTTCAGTTTTATGAAAGATTGAAGTAAAACCGAGAAATGCTTCAGTGAGTATTAACTTTAAAACTTACAACTAAAGCGAAGGGAATAGCCGTCTGCTTGAGCATATCGGGCTGTGCAGGCACGGAATACATTGTGGACCTCACAAAACGAGGACTGGAATTTCCAACATCCTCAACTTGATATTTAGTAGTCACTAATGGTGGAAGAAGGCCTTTCTGGTCAGTTCTGAAAACCCCTGCTCGAGTCTGCTGGTCTTCTTGCATTACTCCAATCTACAGACAGAACAGCACACAAATATTTACTTTTAACCTTTTACTTTTTAATTCTGCTTGCTCAATTTGCAATACTCACAGCAGACGGCATTTGATCCGGATCCAGTCTTTTTTGTCCTCCTTGCTGTGCACTTGGTTGAGCATACTGTGGTGCACTTTGCCCATACTGCGGTGCAGGAGGTTGGCCATACTGTGGTGGGGCCGGAGGTTGACCGTACTGTGGTTGCCCACCAGGCTGGCCATATTGAGGAGCTGCTGGCTGTCCATACTGGGGATAGTTTGGTTGGGCCATGCCCCCTTGCTGAGCTGGACCAGGAGCTCTCGGATACTGAGGACCTCCCGGTGGTGCGCCACCAGGTCCTGGGTAATAACCTCCGTCTGGCTGTCCCTGTTGAAATGGAGGTTGCTGCTGCTGTTGTTGTTGTTGTTGCTGGGGCTGGGGATAAGATGGATATGTTTGTGTAGCAGGAGACATTGTTGGTCCCGTCATTGACGGTTGCTGTTGTGGATATGCAGGATAACGTTGACGAGGAAGAGAATGTTGCCCTGGAGCAACTCCAGGATTTGGCATAGGTGGTACACCACCTACAGGCTGTTGTGGCTGTACGTGGTTTTGTATAAGAGGAGCTTGTTGTTGTGGTCCTGGTCCTTGGGGACCAGGTGGACGTCCATATAGTGGCTGCTGAGGTTGTTGTTGTTGTTGTTGTGGTGGAATCTCTGTCGGTTGCTGGCCCGGTTGAGGGGGCCTTTGATGATTACTAATTCTAAATGATTCAAAACTATTATTAATTTCTGCAACGGATCCAGCCTGCTTGTTTAGTGAAGGAGGAATCATTCCAGGTTGGGAAATGGTTTGTTGTTGAGGTAGGCCATTGCTACTATGATTCTGATTCATTCCTGGAGGACCTGGCGGTCTTGCAAAATTAGACTGTTGCTGCTGCTGCAAATGTTGATTCTGCTGCTGCTGGGGAACTTCCGAACTTACACCACCCACTTCCTTAATATGATTCATACCACCAGCATTCATATTTAGTGACGGAGGAAACATTCCAGGCTGTGAAGCTGATTGTTGAGGCATCCCGTTCGAAGGTAGCCCAGGAGGTCGTGCAAAACTAGGTTGCTGGTGTTGTTGTTGATTCTGCTGCTGTGAAATGTCAGAATTCATTCCACCAACTTCTTGCGAATGATTCATACCGGCGGCGGCAGCAGCGTTCATATTTAATGGAGGAGGAAACATTCCTGATTGCTGAGGAGTACCACTGCCACTATGATTCATTCCAGGAGGTCCTGGAGGTCTTGCAAAATTAGTAGACTGTTGTTGCTGCAGGTGTTGATTTTGCTGCTGCTGCTGTTGTAAAATTTCCGAATTTATTCCACCAACTTGTTGTTGTTGAGAGTGATTCATACCAGCAGGAACAGTTGGAGGATTCACTCCCATTAAAAATGAACGGGGATATAAAAAAAATAAGAGATAATGAGGAGAATCCTTCACTCACTTGAACAATTTTTCTGTATTATTATTCATCTGGCTCATCACAGAGATAACTTCACTTTTACTACTTGCTTAGTTGGCTTCAACTTGTTTTTTTGTGTTCGTGTGTGTATAATAATAATATTTTTTTCCCTTCCCTTCTCTTCTTGCATCCTGCTCTTGCTAGTCTTCTTATTTTACTTGACCGATGTTGTGTTGGTTAGTATTGAGATGCTGCCACGTCGACTAGTTGAGCTCTGTGCTTCTCAAAACGTCAAACTTGAATTGTCATAAGGAATGTATTGGGAGCGGGAATATATTTGAGAGAAAGTTTTTACTCTAGGGTGCAAATATGTACGGTTACGTCTACAACACAGCCATATGTTGAACCAAGATTGCCTACACATACTTCATGTTAGGGCACTTATAACACATCATTAAGGGGCTGTCCATATATTATGTTATCTAAATGAAAAATGACAGGAACACAAAAAAAAGGTGTCAGTAAATTTAAATTATAAGGGTCCTTTAAAAATTTGACATCGTAGCATGATTGGCATGTGATAGCATATGATAAGAGTGGTCATTCATGCATAAAGATTTTGACTCTCTTGGTTTCATATGAACTAGGTGCATCTAGTTTTAAGCAGGCATGCATTTGTTTTAATGATTAATTAAAATCGTATTTACAGCAAATAATGATCATATCATAGTAGCACCCACATATTTTTAAAAAATATTTACGAAACAGGCAAGCAGCAATTTTACCGAAAAAAAAAGACAATTTGACGGTATCAAATTGATTCTTTATTTTTTGATCCATCATAATCATCATATCATCCAATTAGCTTATTTAAAGGCACAGAAAGTGTTGAAAGATTTGAACGGATAAATTAGGATCTTGTCAAATTCAGCCAGTCAAAACATTTTATTAATCCCATTCAATTGGATCTGGCTGTCTGACTTTTGTATTTACAGTCATACATAACTTAAAGAGAACACATTTCTGGTATTGCAGCACATTACCTCATCTCTTCTCATATAATATCCTCGCTGCTTCAAATACACGTAAATTGCCAATCAGCGTGTCGTTACATTCACATTTGATCGCAAGAGGAAGGCTCAAAGTACAAAAACAGTTTGTAGCTTTTAGTCGGCTTCAGCTATACGGGCATTATGGCAATATGCTACAGTGTTAAAAGACTTACCAAATTACCAAAATGACAGCAAATGAAGAAGGTGTGTGTACTGTGAAGTGTTTTTTAGCTTACATCATCATCATACCTTTCCACTTTCCACCCTCTTCTCAACTAGAAAACAATTTAATCTGTCACAAGAAAAAACTCTGGTCAGTGTTTGCAATTTCGCGTATCACAACTTAATAATACCCTTGCTACGCACACATAACTGCTGAAAAAGTATTCTGGTGACGGACAGTACGCGTAAACGGGGCATGCATTAAACACGTACCACAAAATTGACGTATTTTTACCCCCTATGTATTTTATTATCATATTAGCAATATTAGCATAGCATTATTGGGCACTTAACATAGCAAGTCATTATACCACTAGACCCTCTCCTACGAAGTGCGTCACGTACGTAGTGCATGGCCCCAAGTCCGTACCATTAATAATGTAAGTTAGTACCGTACTGTACCGTCTGTATCATAAATACCCGTAATACGTAACAATGTAACACATCTCATCAGCATTATTGGCTCAGCAAAAGAGTATATCGGCAATTTTGGGTGCTTAGTTCGTTTCTTCTTTATGCAATGCAATGCAATAAAAAATAGGCGAGTTGAGTAAGTAGAGACCGAGGAGAAGTGTATAGAAAAGAGGGAAAGAAGAAACAAGAAGACCCAAAAGTTGCTTGTTTTTCATTTAGCTGCATTTTTTCATCCATCACTTCACTACTACTCTCCGTGCTGCTACTTTGCATTGTTAATTGACGTAAGTATAGTTAACCTTAAACAGATATACATAAACCACCCAAAGGAAGGAGGTATACCACTAAATATTAAAAATATTCATATTGATAAACTGTCTTTGTTCGCGTATCACTCAGCTGTCCGGCATCTATATCTGCATTTCAAACATTTTTTAATTAGTAGTATTTTCTTGTTTATTTACATTTTGTTAACAGTTAAATTGGAGGGTATACTTTGTTTTTGGGTAAACAAACCGGGATCGATCGGTGGAAGGTATCAGCCGAAAAATAAACAAACCGGAAAGTGAGGAGGATATTATTTTTTTTTTAAAGTGTTTCTGATTGTGGTGGAGTGAGGAGGTTTTATTGGAGATATTCTCTCTGGGTCTTATTTTGAAGGTGATTAAAATTATTGTATGGGTTTAATTTAGTTTTTTGAGTAAATGAGTGTAATTTGTATGTTGGATTGTTTTGGTAGGTTTTTGTGACGATTACTGGTAGACAGTGCGTAAATCATGGAGGTAGAAGGACCGCGGAGTAACGCCGCGTCAGAAAATGGGGAGAATTCTAGTAATTCGTCGGACATGTCAAAAGATCGACCGGAAGAAGGGGAAGGTCCTGGAACCGACAAGTGTAAGCGTTTTGACTTTTTGTTAAAGCAAACGGAAATATTTTCTCACTTCGTGGCAAATGGAACCACTGCCGGAAAAGGACCTACAAGTCCTCTAAAGGTGAAGCCGAGTAAGGAAGAGAAGAAAAAGAAAATGCATGAACGACGAATTTCCGAAGCAGGGGATCATCGTCATCGTATGACTGAGCAGGAGGAGGATGAAGAGCTACTGACTGAAGTTGGTGCTGGAGCCAAAGTCATCATAAACTTTGACGAGAGTCCTCACTACATCAAGGGCGAAATGAGAGATTATCAAATTCGTGGTCTAAACTGGATGATATCTCTGTTCGAGAATAGTATCAATGGAATATTAGCTGATGAGATGGGTTTGGGAAAAACCCTTCAAACGATCTCCTTGCTTGGTTATATGAAGCATTACAGAAGTATTATGGGTCCGCATCTTGTCATCGTTCCAAAGTCCACGTTAGCCAATTGGATGAATGAATTTAAAAGATGGTGTCCAACACTAAGGGCTGTTTGTTTAATTGGAGATCAAGAAAGTCGAGCAGTTTTCATCCGGGATGTAATGATGCCTGGAGAGTGGGACGTTTGTGTGACATCCTACGAAATGGTTATCAAGGAGAAAGCTGTCTTTAAAAAGTTCCAGTGGAGATACATTGTTATTGACGAGGCTCACAGGATAAAAAATGAGAAATCCAAGCTATCTGAATATGTTCGTGAATTTAAATCTACAAACAGGCTATTGATTACGGGAACTCCCCTCCAAAATAATCTACATGAGTTGTGGGCCCTTCTTAATTTCCTGTTACCGGATGTATTCAACTCGTCTGAAGATTTTGATGAGTGGTTCAACACCAACAGCTGTTTAGGGGATAACACACTAGTAGAAAGGCTGCATGCTGTACTCCGACCATTCCTACTGCGAAGATTAAAGTCTGAAGTGGAGAAAAGATTGAAGCCGAAAAAGGAGTTGAAGGTGTACGTAGGACTGAGCAAAATGCAGAGAGAGTGGTACACCAAAATCCTCATGAAAGATATTGACATTGTTAATGGCGCTGGAAAAGTGGAGAAGATGAGACTACAAAATATTTTGATGCAGTTAAGAAAGTGCTGTAATCACCCATATCTTTTTGATGGAGCAGAACCCGGGTAAAAGTTAATTATTATTATCAACGCACCTTCGTAAATACAAACAGCTCTAACTTTTTTTAAGGGTATTGACTAACTACCATCTTTTTTTTATAATTTTCTTTTGGCAAAAGTAAGTGTATTTCAACCAGATTAAGAAGAACGCAAAAATTGCAAAATTTCTAATAAAATGGTCCTCATTTTTTTTCTTCACAGGGATTCACAAATTGGACAAAACGTGACTTCAACCAGTTTATCAAAGCGAGTGAAAAGTATGGCCGAGATGACATTGAAAATATTGCAAAGGAAGTGGAGGGAAAATTGCCTGAAGAAGTTATTGAGTACAGTGCCGTTTTCTGGGAGCGATGTCACGAGCTCCAAGATATTGAAAGAATATTAGCCCAAGTTGAAAGAGGCGAGGCTAAAATCCAACGTCGTACCAGTATTAAAAAAGCTTTGGATTCTAAAATGACTCGTTATCGAGCTCCATTCCATCAGTTGCGTATAGCGTACGGAACAAACAAGGGTAAAAATTATACCGAGGAGGAAGACCGCTTTCTGGTTTGCATGCTGCACAAGCTGGGATTCGACAAGGAAAATGTTTACGATGAGCTACGAATTGCCGTTAGGTAAAATGAAACTTAATTGTCGTTAATTTAAAAAAAAATTCTTCTCCAACTTTTTTTATTTGACTGACAAATATGCTTTTTGGATAATATAGAGCCGCACCTCAATTCAGATTTGACTGGTTTATCAAATCCCGCACTGCTATGGAACTTCAAAGACGTTGCAACACTCTGATAACCTTGATTGAAAGAGAAAATCAAGAACTAGAAGAAAAGGAACGAGCCGACAAAAAGAAACAAAAACAATCCGGAGGAAAATCCCAAGATACTCCAAAAGGAAAGAGGAAAGCTGCCGAACCAGCTCCTGAGCCAAAGTCCACTGGAAAGAAGAAAAAGAAGGACTGATGATGATCAAACAGAAAATAAAATGAGTTGCATAAAAACAAAAAAACTAGTAAAAAACAACTGAGAAAAAACCTTGTCTAATTTGTAAATACTTCCTAGTACTAGTTTAATTATTATTATTATTATTTAGTTAATTAATCTACAATAATGAGTGTGTACCTACTTACAAAACAAGGAAGCATTTATAAATAATTTATAAGAAGTAGTAATCGTTTGTCTCACTTGGAAAAATATGGATTAGTTGTAATTGTTTTTTTTTTCAGGGGAACACGTTTTTTTTCTTCTCTCCCCTTTTTATCTCAGTGGACATTTTTTTTAAAAAATTAGGTAGTTATTTAGTGTAAGTAACTATTATTATGTATAAAAAAAATTCATGCATTCTTTAAAGTTTTTGGTACAATTTATGATGATGTAGTGTAATTTAAAGAAAAAAAAACGAGCAACATTTTTTGGATATTTGAATAAAGCATGGAGGATATAAAATTGTGAAGCTTTTTATACTGATTGTGATTGTCAACTTATTTAAAAAAATAATGAATGATGCATTTTTTTTGTCTCACTGCTACTACTACTACTTTAACATTACCTACGTACTCTGGTAGTAGTACAGTTTATGTGTGTGTACAGTTTCTGTAATTAATAAAAATACTGAAGAAAGTAAATAGACCTGATTGATGCTGTCTTACTAAAACATTTTTGGTTGTTGTACTTTTTTTTAATGTCATGAAAAACTTTGTAACCCAGCAGTTAGCATTGTTAGTTAGTCAGTAGTGTGGTGTGTTGTTTCTCCTGTCTTCTGTGATTACTGTTATTGATATTGATGAGTGGACTCTTCACACGACTTTTCTTCGAGATCAATTATAGCGGTGCTTTTTTTTTATTTTGCTTTTTAGCAATATAACTTTACCAAAGACGACCAGTCCTTCTTCTCCTTTGACTTAGACTATTGTACTAAACGTACGTACACTAACCTTTTTATTTTCTGAGTGAAATATGCTTAGTCATTTAAAAACTTCTTCTTTTTATGTCCATGACCCATGCAATATTATATAATTTAAAGCATACATAATTCTAGCATAATGTGCATGTAGACAAGCAGCATCAACAACAAAACATTTTTTTTTAGACATGTTACCTCAGAGTACCGGTTTAAAGTAAGAAAATAAATAAGCGAGCAAAACCGCTTTACGGACATGGTATATGATATTATATTACAGCAGCATTGTCAACGTCATCATTATCATCATCATCATCACAGCGGTCCATTGTCTTTATCGCCGCATTGTTGACTTTTATATCCTCTGGGTTCTACACTCCTCCGTGTAAAATACGACACACAGGTCTGCATTGTAAGTTGTACTTTGCTTTGCGAAAGAAAAACTGAAGCAAGCCTACCTGGCTATAGAACTGAACTCAAGTTTGAACTCAATTTTCTACTTAAATATTTTTATGCTTCAAGCAAGCAGAATGGCAAAGTTATTTTTATGCTTTTTTTCTTCTCATGGTGAGCTTTAAATAAAC
>JAHZMZ010002053.1:0-36098 GCA_027743805.1 Lepidocyrtoides sp. E14
ACAATGCTATTTTAAGATAGCTATAAAACAGATTTAATTAATCAGACGTACGCTTTCATTCTGACTAACACTATTCACATTTTTGTACTAAAGTAAAAAATTTGTGAGAATTTACTTGAAATTTTTCCTAGACGTTTTTGCGAATTACACTTGTCTGAAAATTTGCTAAGAATTTACTTAACTTTGATTATGAATAAAACTGAAGAATCTATACAGCAGGGCTTCCTGCTATCTGTCTGTGAAACAATTGTTTCACTGGCTTTTCTCATGTAAAATTTTCAACATGTGACGATAAGTCATTTGGCTAGTATGTCCTTGATTTTTTTTGTTTCAACCTGGATAGCGTGATTTATTCTCAGGTTAAGTCCAAGCAAATGCAAAAAATGTAAGTTCACTAACAAGTAGAGTCTACGGGTGGGGCAACGAGTTAATCGACCAATTTATCACCAATTAATAGCCCTACTAATGCAGAACACGACTGCAATTATCAAAATCCCAAACGCGCTATTTTGGCGGCGATTAGAAGCAATTAAAAGTGCGCGCGCAATAATGCTATTCCACACCAATACAAGTGATGGACTAGCACACCAGTCAAAATCACAGCTATCTAAAGAGATGGTAATACACTTCGACAAACCCGGGTTTCTTTAAAGGGGTCATGGTCGGAATTTTTCAAGAGGGGTCAACCAAACGTGGCCTGCAACAGACTGATTTTTAACTAATAAGGCTAACGAATACCCTAGTACCTATTCTAAAACTCAGTACACCAATTTAATGTTTGTTAGTTGTGTTTAAACAATTCATGTTAACTAAAAGTAAGTAATAACAGCGAAAAGGAAGACATGAACTTGTTAAAATTCAAAGCTCGTGGCTTGAGTTGCGACTGCTTCAACCTTTAAAATTGAAATCTAGCCCATCCAAAATTTTGAAATCTTGGCCTGTAGATAAGGACAGAATCGATTATACAGAAGAAGCAGTTATTTCGTAATAACTTGAGAAAATGTGGGACATAGAAGCTATACACACTGTAATATTGAAGATGCAAATTTCAAAAAATGATTTACACTGCGGACNATTTCAAAAAATGATTTACACTGCGGACAAGTTCAAAACATTCAAATCTTTAGGAAAATTACATTTGAAAGCTTATTGCCATCACTTTTCAGTTAAAAACAAAAGCCAACTTCATCCAGGCGCCAGTATAATAAATTAAAAATAAATGAAATTTTTATCCGACCTGAACTCACCACTCACATGTGTCATGTGTTAAGAGATTTGTAAGTTTAAGGAGGAGTATGTGACCACCATTAATAATTAATATTTAAAATGATACTTAGGATGAACCAAAGCATAATCGGACACTGTAGGGTCTCCCGTAAACGGGTCACGAAGAAAGAGTGACTAGTATGTGTTTCTTATCAAACGTGAAAAGATAAGATGAGTAATGAGCTATTACATCCTATCCTGTAAATTCCAGAGAACGGTCAACAGAACTGGCTCAAGTTTTGAATTATAACGGTGCACTGGAAAGGATCTGTGACAGCATTATGGAATTTGCAGGATAGGAAATAACATGTCATTGATCATCTTTACGTTTGGTAAAACAAACAGGTACTAGTCACTCGTCACTCATTATCGGTTATATGCTGACTCAAGCATCCCGTTCATGAGTTTTTAGAAGTACAATGGGTTTTCAATGTGTCACAGGCCCTTGTAAAAGGGGTCTGAGACCCGTCATTCAGAAAAGGGGTGCGGACACCCACGGATACCCCTTTGTCGAAGTATTTAATACATATAATATTAAAAATATATATGCTATTAATACTCATGCGCGCAACCTTTCATGCATACTGGTTAAATAAATAATTATTGGAACCATTGGGTCCTTATTATTACATCCTAAATATCGTTTATTAATGGGTATTTGTAGCGATTGTGAGTTTTCCAGTTTTTGTGACATGTGCCGTTGCTGGTCTGCACATTTCGAATATTTTTTGTTTTCTTTGATTATGCGAAGAATCTGTGGTTCTATGAAAACAGGAATAAATATGCGCTGGCTTGAAGATTGTCGCGGGCTTAAATACATGATACCAAGTAAACACTTGTTCGGATTTTCCTTGGGCTCGCGTGCACTTCGTTAATAATCGTCACAAAAATATTGCATTTGGGGTTTTGGACATTGCTGTCATATTCTGCAACATTTTAACTATTTATTAGTAGTAACGTCGTTTGTGAACTGATTGGCCCACCCGTAGACCCTACTTGTTAGTGGGTTTCATAACTTGTGTGCATTTCCCCACAAAATAAATAACTACGCTAAAGGAAAGCGAGTGGAGAAATATGAGTCAATCTCCGGAAACCACCACACACGATTCACCAATAATTAATGAGCACAATCAGGAAAAGCCTCAAAATGATAAGAATAAGAATGGCAGATCGTATGCCTTTTAGTCCGGAAACGTAAGGTAAAAATGCTTTTTTAAATGCTCACTATCGTTTCAGCGTGATACCATCACGCAGATCTGATTTTATTATATTGAGGAGGTTTTGGTCGAAAGTAAAGGATTATAACCAGTGCGCATCCAACCAAATCATTTAACTGAACCGGAATTATTTTCCACGTGTAAGCATCAGAAGATAGTTTTAACTGATTGAGAATGCAGAAAGTGAATTTTCTGAATGTGCATGTACTTATTTTTTTTATTTACGTTTACGGTTAGTTATGTATAACGGTCAAAGAAGTGAACTGCAAAACTTACTATTCAACATTTTCCAATTATTTTGTAACCGTTTTATTCTATTTTCGTGGTACTTGATTAAATTATTGTGTAATTAAATGAAAATTTCAGTTCAGTTCAGTTCTCCTTTATGCGCAATAGCACCTTTTTGGAAATGATTTACTTTACTTTTCAACCGAGCACTTTGCATGCATATTAGTACATATGTAACATTGAATTAAAATGGCAAAGTCTTTCCCCCTTTTTGCGCCTCTTCTTGTGCATTCTGCATTCGAAATGTACGGAACCACTCAAAAAATTGACATACTTATTAACTTATTCAACGGAAAATTCCATTTCGTTCTTTCAATAAATTCTTATTTCGCACATTCAATAACACATTTCGTTGGCGTTCACTGAATGGAATAATAACCAAAGGGTAAAATGGGAATCATAGTCGAATTGGAAAAAGCAAATAGAAAAAAAGGAAACTGAAGGGTTTACTGAAATACTCAAGCAAATATAAAGGTAAAATATGAATTGCAAATAAAAGTTTGGAAAAACAAATTTGGAATTCATCCTGCCAAGTGTACCCAAAAAGTTGTCGCCAATCGCCATTTACCAGAAACGCGCAAAGTGTCCTTCAGCGTAAATCAGTAAAGAAAGTCTCTCTGTCAAAATGTAACACTCTGGCATAATTGAAGAAGCTCAAACAGGCAAAGAGGTAAAAGTGTGTGTAACTTTGTGAAAGAGTATTTACACAATTTGCATTCAAATTCAAACAGTGAAAGGAAAAGGAGCATGAGAAAATAATGACGATTATAAAATAAAATTTTTGGGGATTTTCCTTTCAAAAAGTGAAAGGAAAGGTACTTTCGATGCTTCAAGTGCACAACTTTTTGTCCATGCTCTACTCTCCGGTAGAAATTATTACATGCTACTTGAGCAGTTTAACAAGTTAATAAAAAAGAAAGGAGAATGCTGAAATTCAATGTGCCCTTTTCCAAAGCGCTTGTGAAAATGATTTTTTGTTTAAAATATTAGTCATGCTCCATAGAATGGTTTTGGAATAGTCGACGACACGACACTTCACAAAAAATAAAATAGATAATGAAGATAATTATGAGATAAGTGGTTACGCGCTAAAGCGCACTTTACAATTTCTCCTACTTTGCTACCATTAGTCGTGTAATCTTAAAAACCCAGTTTATAAATGTAACTTTTTTGAAAGCACAAATTTAATTACGGGAGATAAGAGGATAGGTTCCACTTCACATTATTGTCATTGATGAACATACCTTCAACATCAATGAGTTGAGTAAATACCTTTTTGTACTGCCACCCTTTCCCACTCTTTTAACTGCTACTAGCTGTTAGGAAAAAGGAACGCTGCCACCTACATTCCATATTCTAGTGGTGGTGATAGAGTCTGGTCTACACTTGTATCTTTTTATTTCTCCATCGGCAAAATAAAGTGCGTAGAAAAAGTAGGAATGGAGAACAGTAAGTTTTTAAAGTGAATATGATAAGAAGTAAATGTGCGTGTTTGGAAAAAGTCATGGGAAAATGCGTGAGCTAAAAACAGAATGTTCGCCTTGAAAGTGACTTACATTGCCAGGCCGCAAGATAAGAAATGATATTGTTGATAGGGTGCAACATGAGACATAGGATATGAGAAAAAAGTAGAAAGATGAAAAAGGAAGAAAAAAATGTTAAGTTTTGGTGCGGTACGTGGTTTGGTATCTGCATTCCAAACCCAGTAAGCATATCGGGAAAAAAGTTGGTCGCTGAAGAAGACTGAAGACGATTGCCCTGTTTCCATACGATTAACTCGACGAAATAGCAGCAATAGAATTTCAGTCTTTTGCATATTCCTCATGCTGTTTTACATACTCGTGTGTGAAGACATCAGTGCTGGTCGATGCGAAAATTGGTTTATGACTTGGTTTCTTCCTGTTCCTAGAAGAGAAGAAGGAAAACGGGACATATCTTCATTGGGGAGGAAAGAAAAGTGGAAAAAAAAGTTTGAATAAATGGAAGCTGAGAAAAGTGTGGTCAAACTATAAGATGGAAGATATAGACGTGAGAGTTGCAAGGGTGCGTATATATATGGGCATAAAAACTTTTGTAGCGTTGTCGGTCCATGTTATAATATAAAATAAGTGCCTTAGTCAAAGTTACTCATTGAAAAATGCTGATTAAAACGATGGATGCTCAAGTAGAAGCTTCGAAGTCTTGTATGCATAATGTCTGCCAGATATTCTGCGTTTTACTATGTACCTACGCAAGTAGGATCCCACTAGCAAAGGACTCATGTCAATTGGGCTGCGTTAGTACCATCTGGGTAAACGTTTGCACTCTCTAGACTAAAATAAGAAACAGACTTCATTACGTGGCTGGTAAAGTGCAATGTCTGTCGTATTCGCTTCCGCTACTTTAATAGTCCAGTTTAACGGTCTTGCTACAAATATCTAACAACAAGTAATTCCTCACTCAGATCAAACAAAAATGATACTGTTCTTAGTACTACGATAGAAAAAATACGAAGTTCAAGTTATCCGGAGTGGATTTGATGGATTTTTCATCGAAAACGTTTATGGTTATATTTCACAAAAAAGGCATATATGATACATAATTTTGAAGGAAAGCTAAGATATGTTCATCCATAAGTGTACTATACGTACTTGACTGAATTAAAGAGTAAATTAGCGCAACGCTTTTGATAATAATGCATTTAATAATATGTTGTTGACCTGCAATGAAAGAGGTTTTTTATAGAAAAACAATGCCAGGTTCTAGCAAACTGTATGTAGAATGAATTTCGTAAGCTCATTCTACATAAAAGCAAACATTTCCTAAAACTTTAACTTTATTTCCGAGTTTTTTTCCCCATTTCGCATTTTCTGGGGAGACATTCTATCTTTCAAACGAAGTAAATAAATCAACAGGACAATTTACTGACAATAACAACTACAACAACAACAACGCAAGTTCTTTTCAGTCTAAAACTCATGAATTTTAAAAGGTTCACATTTATTTTAACAAAGAAAACTTTATTATAAACTTTCCCTTTTCCATGCATAATATTTCATGTACATTTTTTTTGTTTCTTAAACACTCGATTAATATTTAAATACAAAATGTATACATTCTTGTTGTACATATCACTGCTGCTGCTTTCAAAAAGGTAAACGGTTACAAGATTACAGATAGCTATACTAAATAATATACGTTTTTAAATAAAATTTTTCATTCAGATTTATTTATTTTTTTAAATTATACATTTTTTTTTTCATTTTTGCGGTTTTCCCATATTTTAGAAGGAGTTCATAAGTGAGGTATTACTATGATTATATGAATAATGTATGTGGTGTTTTACAGTAAGATTATTTAAAGCAGTGAAGTGTGTGTCTTGGACAGATAGTTAATATGAATTTACACATACATATGTACCAACCTATTTATGTACATGCTCTCATGCCATATATAACGGAGACCCTTTATACGTAAACTGTTACAAATATTTTTTATTTTACTTTATAACATTTTTTTCTAAAGATTTACGTTTAGTGTATCAATGTAATTCTCAGGTTTTTAAAGTAGGTAGTTAAAGTTTTTTGTTATTGAACTAACGTGCATTTATATTCTCTTTACCCATCTAGTATTACGGATGGTTTTACGTGTACAATTTATAAACAAATATTCCTCTTTTCTCCTCATTTATTCGTGGAAACAAATTGTGCATAAAATACAATATTAGATTTCCCTTTTTGTGCTGCTTATTCATTAAATAGTAGCTTTGCCTTAAAAATAGATTTACCTCTCTATTTTCAATTATTTACGCTAATAAACAAGAAACGATGCTGCTGGCTTTTAATTAAAATTACATATTTTTGAATTGAAAACTGTTCAGGTATAAATTAACCATTATTCTCTCCTTTTACTTACAGCCTCCAGCTGTAATAGGTAAAATGACACGCAATGTTTCTAGGATTAAAAATAGTATATATGTATTATATACAGTATTAATACGCCCACTCTTTTTCATTCACCAAAATAATAATAAATCCCATTTAAACAAAAACTTTTTTAATGAAAAGTGATCAGTGGAAATTGATACCGTATCTAGTATTATCGATAAAAGAATAACTATTGGACCTTTGTGTGATTAAATTACATAATATGTACAATCGTACGTTATACTAGCTGATTGAACAATTATTTATATGAACAACTAAAAAGCTACAAATGTAGACAGCTGCTTTGTTGTAATTACAATTGGGTAACTTGACGGAGTAAACCTGTTAAATCAAGTGCGATGCGCCTTACGTTAACCCTTGCTGTTACTCCGTTTACACTATAAGTAATTTTCATACTGTAGATCACACATAATGTGAATATTACGGTATATCTAAATTAACTAGATAATATAAGATCTTTTTCTCAAGTTCAAATTAATCAGTCGATTGCTAAAAATAACCTTAAACTAGGACTAATGGTTGTTTCTGCATCTTGACGCTCATATTTTAATGTATATTGAGTAGTAGATTGCGTCTGCCCCAGGTTATTAAAATCCAGAAATTTACAACACGGTGAAACGCGCGAAGGGCACACACTCACTGGGCTTTATGTTATAGTGCAAAAATTACAAGTACTATTATTTTTTACTATGTAATTCTAAGTATTTTATGATTCTAATCTTTACAAATAATGCTTGATTAAAATTTGCGTACATGCATATTATGTGTGTGACTAGACTAGAACCACTAAATTCGGATTGTAAGAAATGTAAAAAAATTGAACAACCTAGAAATTTTCGCCTGAACTGCAATAATAACACCTACATATACAGATATGAATAAATGACAGCAGTACAGTACCCATTCGCTCAGCTCACTACTTACGAAATTGATTTTCAATCCGTTATTACTACTCATAGGATCTATGAAAATGACCCGAGTAATTTTCCTTTCCTGTGATTTTCTCTGTGAGAGTTTCACGATACAAAATCGGTTAAATTACATACCTAGGTATGTGTAAATTAGGACTAATTAAATTGGAGAAGTAAATAAAAACACACTTGACTGTATTTAAACTTCCAGAGCTTATATTTTGGTGGAGATAAAGCCATTGATTTTCCATTCACCTCGCTTCGTCTGGATGTTTTTCTGCTAATTTGATTTCAGTGAATTCACCTCTAGCCTGAACTAAAGTGCTAAATCGTGCATACATACCTAACTACATCGTAAAAATTAAATTCTTTTGCTGGAAGAAATAACGGAATAAAAAAATGTATAATGAATTGAGTGTCTTCCTTTCTTAAATTTTGCCTACGCAGTAGTGGCTCAACATGAAAATTGTCATCGTCATCATAAAATGTCGTCATTCGAATTTACAGTTTAATCGACTTAACTCATCTTTTATTCTCAGCAGCAGCAGTAGCATTCTGAGTGAGTGCTTCTTTTGAATACAAGAGGTTATTCTAGTTACAATATAAAATGTTTTGTTTCTCTATTTCCTCTCTCATTTTACCATTTCCTTTCTCCGCTTGAACAACTTCAAGCTGCTTTCCCTACCCTACCACCACCACCACCACCACGTCTATCCCCTCTGCCTGCTCCGTGTATCTATCGCTTGAACAGTTTTCACTGGAAAGCATTAGAGCATAAGACTTGCTCAAGGCCAAGACTGAATGAATGAATGAGAATAAACAGAAACAACTAAAGATTCAGATAGGACAAGTGGATCAACAGCACACTAGACGAAATATCTCTAAGCAGGTAAGAAGAATGCCACTTGCACTTGTTTTCTTCAGGGATTTTATCTGTGAAAGTACACAAGCTGCAAAATCCATTCAATTTCTGTAATGTGGTTGCTTTTAATATTTGAATGGAAACCTTTTTAAAGAACGTGGGAAAATGGGGAAAACGAATGTTTATTTGCATGTGCTACGAAACATTTCCAAGAATATAAACTACACTCAACTAACAAAGAAAGCACTATCAATTTCATGTTTTGTCTACTTACTTACTGAAAATTCCAACATTTACCAGCAACTCATCTAAAACTACATTGTTGGTCATTTTATCGGTTTCGTAACGAAAATCTGCAATCCAATGTGATGACGTGAGTAAGCGAGCCTTTTTCAGGAATATACATTCTTTGTTGGCTTCACAAATATAAATGATGATAGCCAACATCTGGAATGGAAAAACCAATACAAAAAAGACTAAGAAAACCTAAATAATTCAAGGTTGTAAGATAACGATTGGCCTTTCTCCGAAAACTGTCCAAACGATCATCAAAACCATCAGCAGCAACTTTGGAAGGACAGGATAACAAGACTGTTTGTGTGACATGTGCATGTGGGTTCCTCAATTGTCAAAAAACCAATACATATAGTGGATATGATTAAGTTGATGCATTTTTACCAGTGCAGCGTACCATAATATGTATACATATGTACATATATATCGTCATGCTTCACTTTTATCCTTGATCGGAATTTCTAAAATACCCCTTTCTCCTGATTGTTTCTTTTGATGTTGTTGTGCTACGACCAGTGGTCATGCTAATACCTTTCAAATTGCTACGAAAAGAAGTTTTAAAGAGATTACTTTTGTTTTTCTCTCAGAGAATCTGCACGAAACTTGAAAAAGAACTTTTCTATCCGTTTAGATTATATCTTAGAAAACTTCAATGGCCATGTGTGTACCTAACTAATGTTGGAAAAAGGAAAATGTATTTACTCTTACTACACTGGAATTTTATGGTTTTATCGACCATTTTATAAGGACTAGATTGATGAAGATGACAAAGATGGAAAGGACGCGAAAGCAAGCAAGCAAAAAATTTACTAAATTTTGCCCTCATACATTACGTCAGTTTTCTTCTTAGTGTATATTAATGCTGTTTTTAATAAACTTCAACTGACCATTTACCTTATCCATTGGTAAAACACTATCTGAGGGGAAAGTACCCTATTCGTTTACTTATCTTATTATAAACATCGTTATAATGTAACATTTAAAATATCAAATCCCTAGTACTCTGATAACTTTCCTGTCAACCCTTCTCCCTTAAAATCTCACAGTAATGGAGTATTTTGAGATCATTTAAAATCAAAACTAAAAATTCAATTATATATTATTTGACCTGTAATTAACATTTTCCTTAATATTTATACTTAAATTAAACTTCATCTTTACACGCTGTTTATTATTTCTAGGATTTTCACGTTTGTAGTACGCATGTCTTCACAACTAGCACTATTATTCATTATTTCGTTAGGTATGTATATTTCTTAAATTAATAATTTCATATTTAGTTAATTCGTGATTGCCTGACATCTAGTACTCTACTCTAACTCACTCACACATTCAAGTTTAATTCAAATATTGTACTTGTAGCCGTTAATTTTTTTTACCAATATTTTAATCACAGCCCGTATACTTTTCTTTTCTTCTCTCTCACCTTTCCCATTAGTTTTATAATTCCCCAACAAATACCTACATACCTACACAAACTTTTTTTTCTCTTCAATACCTCTACCGATATATTACTGTATATTTTTCCTAAAGGATGATAATTTATCATGCGTCTTATTTATATAATTTTACGGTTCATTTACTTTTTCCCGCCTACTTCTACCTAAAATGTATATATATATGCATTTCTGATTAATCCCATAAAAATATCACGGTAATGATCACGGAAATGAACAAAAATTGTATCATGATTCATGATACTAACGATAAGTACATAATATACTCATACTATTATTATTATGAATTTCTTACAAGGTATATAAAAAGGAGAAAACGTGTTTTTGCTTTGATGCAATATAGAAAATTGAATATTACGTACCACAAAAGAGGAAGAAGGAAGTAATATTACCTTTTTGCTCGTTTCATTTACCACTTCCCGATATTATTTTTTCCTGACAGAAGCATATACAAACCGGCAGTAAAAAGAAAGATGAAAAGTACTGAGGAGCAAGAACTAGCAACAAGAAATGTTTTCCTTTTCTCTCCTCCAAGCAATATTGAAAATTAGCTGTGTCGAAGGATCGGTTGTTGTGTTTGACGTATGAAATGTTCTCAACGGAATATCAAAAAGGATCGAGCGTGAGAGATGATGATGATGATGATCCAGGTAGGTATGCACATTACCCGTCAGTCAGTCAATACTGTTTTCTTTTTTCTTTTCTTTTTTTGATTTTCTTCTAGAGGCTACCCCTATTGGACTTGATGTACCGGATTGTTTGCAAAAAAAGGACATTAGATGAAATGATGATCATTTTTTCCATCCACCTATATCTTTTCATTTTTTTACGTAGGTCCCACAGGACTGGAAACTCGTCTGCCCACATGAGCTCTTCCATTAGTGTTATTGATCATGCCAGCAGCACCACCGGCACTAGTAGCAATTGCAATATTGTTCGGGCCAAGTCCACCACCAACAACTGCAGCAGTATTGCAGCCATTATTTGTATTAGCTGTAGTGCCATTAGAGTTGTTGTGTATGGAGGAGAGAGGATGGGCAGCGGCGGCATGTACATGAAGCAATGGAATTGTTTTGTTTCGCTCTCGATTGTAGTTGTTGTTGCCCCTCAGAGCCCCATTATTGTTTCCCTTGTGTGCTGACGACAAGTCAACGACTACAGTGCCATTTGTCCCCCCGTTTGTGGTGAGACATGTGTGATTTGCCACACTGGCCATGCTCATTTCCTCAAAGTCTGCGCCTGAACGGAAAAAAGAGAAAAAGGAAATTATTAAGATAGACAACATCATTTTTTACTGCGCTGCGGGCACTATAAACTGATTTAACCTCTACACACTACTAACTACAGCTAATACATGTACTACTACTACTACTACTGCTACTTATCAC
The DNA here is from genome assembly GCA_027743805.1 of Lepidocyrtoides sp. E14. Lineage (NCBI taxonomy): Eukaryota > Metazoa > Arthropoda > Collembola > Entomobryomorpha > Entomobryidae > Lepidocyrtoides > Lepidocyrtoides sp. E14. The sequence goes on from JAHZMZ010002053.1 coordinate 11,610, forward strand.
ACTGGATTAGATAAAATATCACATCAAATTTATCTCATTCAACGAAATTAGCTTCTATTATTTCTTTTCTTTTTTTCTGCAAAAACAAAAACCTCTTCTGAGAAACATGAAAAGCAGAGAGAAAATCAAATTAAGAAAAATCCCAAAGAAAAAAAAATGAAGAAGAATTACAATATATTTTTTCGCAATCCAACTTAAGCTCATGCATTTTCTTTGATGCTGTTGTTGCTGCTGCAGATGGTCTTCTTGCTGCTGCTGCTGCTGACGACAGTTAAAATCCCATCTTTCTTCAACCACTTCATTTCTTCCAGCTCCATCTGCTCTTCTATTATTATTTACACTTGGGGTGGCAGCAGCAGTGCCCACTATTGAAATGGGCCGACCTCGATATTCACGACCACGCGTTGGTAAATCTATCAGGTAAATTGGAGCATCTTGAGGAATGAACACACACATATAAAAACACAAGAAAAAAAAGAAAACGAAAAAATACATATAAAAATACCAACCAAAATACGACATGTAATAATAAAAAGGTTTCAATAATTTTGCTACTTTACGATTTACAAATGCATTAAATGTTTTCTTTCATGGAAGAACAGGTGTAAAAAGTAAAACTTACAGGATTTATAAAGTGTGCATGGATAAAATGGTGCATTAGTATTAAAAAAATTTAAAATTTTACACAAATAACACGAACACATTTATTATTACTTGCACATTATGACTATCCATCATCATTTTTTGTTGAAGGCTGACTAACTCATTTTTTTAGGGAAATAAGCCACTTTGTACAGTTTTATAAAAACATCATTCAAGTGCAATGATGGCAGCAGCTCACAACAACATGACAGCACAGAGAAAACAAGCTAAACTATTTATGTTTCAGATTATTTGCCTAGGCAAGGTAAAAGAATGGCAGTGGTAAATAATTCTGTACAAGTGTGCTCGTTTAATGTACAAGTTTTTGCATCTTTCAAAAAAGTTTCTCTTCTATAAATTTTTTAAGAATGCATCAATCATTCCCTTTTTGCAAGATTGCCTAGCACTCTTCATCATCATTCTCCTTGTTGCTTTTATTCTCTCAAGACAGATTAGTTCCGCTGCTGGGTGGTAATGACAAGGACGAAGAAAGGAGCAATAAGCTGGCTGCAGCAGAAGCAGCTGCAGATGCTGCGTTTTTTGTGGTGGTGGTGGTGGCAGTGTTGGAAGAGGATGGAACTGCTGCACTTCTTCTGATGGAAACCCTGTCCTCGTCATCCAGGTTATCATCATCTTCACCACAACCACCTCCTCCACCACCCACGTTTTGGTGATTGTAACCAGCGACTAAGTTATTGTTTGCTCCTACATTTTTTGAATCTACAATATAGAAAAAACACAAAACACACAAAAGGACAGACAGGGGTAGATAAATAAAGTGAGGTGAGTAAATTTACAAAAGCTCAGTTATGCAGTATTTACGACATCAAAGCAAAAAAGTAATAATGTTCTATTATGGAGTACATAAATTGTATTCTGTTAAAAATAAGCTTGTAAGTATATTTGCACACACAAAAGGATTTTGTTACACTGTCAATAAATCTGATAATATGGAATACAATATGATCTCCTCAATTCAAATAATACTTATGTTGCCAATTTCCTGCCAAGAAAATTGGACAAAGGTAAAAATTTAATAAAACATTCCTACATAACATTGCATAAAACGTCAATGATTGATGGCCATGATAATAAAAAAAACCTAATATTAACATGAAATAGATCCGCAAAACAGGTGCCTATTTGCAGAACGAATAAATTATATTGCCGGAAATTTTTTCGTTGTACTAAAATCAATCAGAAAATGAAATCTCATAAAACCTCGTCTGGGGCATACTCGGGCACGGTCAGATAGTACGTCAGCAACAAAGAATGATGAACTATTTAAGTCAGAACTGATATAAATTGCATTACACGTTATCTTTTACATGTCTCAGATTTATCTTGCCAATTTTGCCTAAATCTACACTTAAAATAGAAGATAAGGAGACTGTACAGATCAAGTTAAAAATTTATCGAGCAGAAAAAAAACAATAAGCAGAACGAAAGTACATTTTTTCCGGTGAAAGGTACTTGATATTTTTTACATCTGCTTTAAGCCCTCATAATTGACTGTGTAGTCTAGCTCTTCAACTACTGACTAGCGAAAGTGAAGCAAGATGGATCGAACTTACTTTTAGAAAAGGAAAGAAAACGGACAGTAATAAAAGCTTACACACGTATCTTCTTGAAGACGATATTATAAAGCGTATATATAGCTACTTTGATATTAGTTTGATACTAACCTCTGTAATGATGAGATTTCCGATAGAGGCTACCTCTATAGTTGTTCCTTCTCCCGAGTCGACACCAAATGAAATCCCTACAGAGCCGAATGAGCAGTCGTCTGAATCTTTCCCCGCAAGTGCAATAAATCACAAAGTTGACAGACGAGTTGACAACAACCAAAAAGTTGGAAATGGCCACCAGTTGGTCCACACTTGTGTCATAGAATGATTCGAGAATGTTGTTCACCAACGGGAGCACGTTGCAAAGCAGGAATACTACTACAACGCACAAAAGCATTGTTGCCAGTCCCATTTCCCGTCGTTGCAACTTGGACAACTGTTGACGCTCCCTGTTTGCCTTGCGAACCTTTTTGTTAAAGAGGAGGTAAAAAAATATACATAAATTAATTTGCAGGTAGGATGATGATGTTGATGATGATGAACGCGTTTTTAAGATTCATTTGGCAAATTCAATAAAATGATTTATATTAGAAAATGTGTCGACGACGGGAGAAGAAGGATCTAATGAAAAATGTGGAAGTGAATTTATTGATCCAATCTAGATACAAAAAAAAAGAGAGAATAAGATGATTTCAAACGTTCGCTCGTTTCAAACAAACACTTAAAATATTTTTTTATTACATTCCATATTCCATATCTATGAAAAAATATGAATCATTTTATTCATTTTCTACAGACTAGAAAAACAGACAAAAGGAAAATATGTACATATGAGAATATTTTCATCAACAAACTATGCGGAAACCACAAATAACTGGTTTGATGAAAGCAAGCTATAAATAAATCATTTCTAAAGAACAAATTACAATTCCATTTCCAATTTTCCAACTCTACCAGGCAGCATAAATACCTATGTGTATTTACGTATGCAAGGCAAAGGCAGAAAGAAGTGTTTGTGGGGAAAGTTTAAGTTGAAATTTAGTGGGTTTTAATGAAACCAAAATTTTCCAAATCTAAATGTCAGAATTGCGACAAATTTCTTTTGAAGTGTAAATTAACTTTGCCCAAAGTATTATTATTATTATTATTCTTTGCCATCGTCTACTCGACTTTACTCAACTCAAAAAAAACTTTTACTTCTTTAGTGTATTATCATAATTTTCATCATGTTTACCCACGTCACGTCCATTTCTGGTGAAAAAGCTGGTGTGAAAGAAAAAATCAATGAATTCAAGCATTAAAAAATGTTTCTAAATATAACGGGATAATGTTGCAACGTAAACAGTAAAGAAGATGCAAAATAAAAGCATAACATAATTCACATTAAATCAATCACAGATGTCGCAAGTCTGACATTAGGGAATGAGATATAAGAAGACGAGTAGGATTAGTTAACGTAATTAACTGCCAAATAGGAAAAAATTGAAAAGTGCACCTTGGACCTGTCGAATGAGAGAGAAGATGCAAACTCATTGACTAGAGCAAAAGGATTGTTCTTGTAAGTGTGGTGAAAGTTTGATAAATGAGAAAGTCTTCATATTTAAAGTCATTTGTTGCCAAATAAATAAAGGGTACAAATAAGAAAAAGATAAATAAGTTTTACATGCACAATAAAGTGTACAAGTGTAAGTGACTGCTGAGAAAGCGACTCTTTGTTAACTTATTGTTGTCGCATTATAATTTGTAGACTTTCATAACAAAGTTTATTCTTTTTTTAGCCTGCATGCATCATCGTTAAAAGAGAATCTGTGCTTGTTACATCAAGATGTTGCTGTCGGCAAGTGCGTGATGGTTAGGTGACACTCTTGCTTCTTTAGTTTTTGTAGTTAACAAATCGGCTGGAAACTTTTTTTTTTTTTGGCTTGTTGGAGCTCAACTGAACTTCTTACAGTGAAAATGAACAAAGAGGAAGAACAAGTGGGAATCTAACTCGACAAAGCGGTGTGTACTCCTCTATGCTCCTTGTTTGTCGGCGTGTTTTTGTACTTTTTCACTTGAACATCTTCGCCTTGCCACCGCTACTACCACCACCGAAAACTTTTCTTTGTTATTGCTACCACTGAAGTCACAGTCAACTTTTCAAAAAAGTTAGATTTATTGCGTGTCAGCATAAATAAGATGTGTGGGAAGAGGTTGCCTGTCTGCCTGCATTAGTTATTCGGTTTCTTAGTCTGTTTTCAAAATAAAGGAATACAAAAATATATATTTTCGGCTTTCTGCAAATTCCCTCCAAAATGAATTTCCCATAAGACTTTCATTTTAATATGCGCTTGCACAGAAACAAACAAACCTATCAAAGAAAATATATTCAGCATCTTTTTTTCATTTTCTATTCTATCCTTCTCAAGTTCACTTGTTATTACGTATTATTTCCATTTTCATGGTCGTCGTCGTGGGTGGAGAAGACACGGGAAGTTGCGTGTGATTTCCTCCTTTCCTTAAGTAGACACCAGATGAGTCGCCATAAAAGTAAATGTGAAAAAGATGCATGATCATCAACGTCGCATCAATGTGTGCGTACAGCTACTACTAGAGTAAAAGTGCGAAATGTAAAGGGTACGCTGATGATTCTGTAAAGAATGGCAATTGGCAATGGCACTAGTACACTTTTCTTCACCGCCCAGTCATTACAATGAAAATGCAAATAAATTGCTACACATTTACGGAAAATCCTATTTTCTCCATCTTCAAGTTGTTCAACGACCTATTTCCTTATTGCGTTTATTTTTCACCGAAAAGAACATCTCCACTTTTCTACGCTGCTGATTTCCTTCACGCACTTTTAAGAAATTCATGTCGTTTACTTGTGCTATGCATTGCTATTATTTTGATACGCAGCAGTTATTACACGCATGTGTGTGTGTATGTGTGTTTTGAACAAGGGCTGAACTTCAATCAAACAGAAATAAAAGCTTTTCTCTGCTCTTTTTTGATAAGATGCAAAAAAAGTTGCGCTTACTTTTGACAACAGTTTGTCAGTCCGTTGGTTTAGCATAGATATTGGTGCGAGTGAAAGTAAGCGCTTTGAATCTCCATTTTACTATTCTGAAGGTAAGTTCAAATTCAAGAAATAAGTGGAACACACAGCATGTCCATGTAGGTATTATGCATGCATGTGTGTCACACAATAAAAAACTCGTGATACGAAAAGAGGATTGATTTTGAAAAAAATAAATCAGTTTTCCATTTCGCACTCTGGCAGTTCCAATTTTATGTCTACCTACAATTTAGATGCATAAAACGGTAAGCTGCTGCACAAATATGGAAGCATGTGTACTCACTTTTTCGATTTGATATTCTTATTGCTTTCTTCTACCAACATATTTGATATTTGTCTCAGATAACCCCAGCACATAACAAACACATTTTTACCCAACAACCTTGAATCAAACTTATAAACGCCCAAACTTTTCACCTATATAGAACCTCGAAATTCCCGTCCACATATTTTCGTCTTTTTGCTCAGAGAATCTTGACAAGTCAAAAGTCAGTGATGGTGATAATGTGCACATTACAAATTGCAATAAAATCAAATGAAATGGAAAAAGTGTGTATGAGAAATATGTCAATGTATTATAATACAAAACAGTAATGTCAGAGTGAGGCCAAAAAAGGAAGAGAAATTCCCATATTTTTTTTATTGCTTTGTGTCATTCTCCCATACACGCACTTTTACCACCAGATATTTTTCCCATTCCTTAAATGTGCGTGTGGGCGGAATTTTCTTTCTTATTCGATTTGACATAAAAATCGACACAAGAAATATGTGCGTGGCTGTCCATGTGTAAATGAAAGGCTTTTAAACATTTAAACATAAATATTTATACTTTTTTTCCTCTTGTATTCATTCCACTCTCGGAGCAAAAACCATCCCAATAAAATATATGACCTGTCTTGGAAATGCAAATGATGATGGCATATTAACGTCCATTACTCATGGGAAAAATGTGTACACACGCACATCCTTTACACTTACAGAACGCAGTAGAACGTGCTCAGTGTATTTTTAAATGCAAGAGTGAAACTAGGTTAAAAAAATTTCATTTAATTCTTGTTACATTCTGTCCCATCTCCTCTTCATGTCCTCGTGAGAAAACTTGCACACACACACACGCTTTTCAAATTTTCATTACGCGGAAAAACAAGCTTTCCAACTGCAAATGAGAAACTAGGCAAACGCACTATTTATTTTACAGCTTGTTTGCTTTCTTGTATTTGCTCGGCTGTCACAAAAGGCACAGTATAAAAGTACATGTTTTACCCTTCTCATGAAAAGAAGATTGATTAATCACAAGAGTAAAAAAATAATAAGTAGTTACATAGCAAGCCAAACAAACTAATGCTAATGATATGAAGCATAACAGAGTAGAGTAGGAAAAACCATTATAAATCCACTTTGCTTCCGCTACAGAACAGAAGTAGTAGTGGCACGTCACTGCTTCTACCGGATGATGATGTCATTGTAAATGTATAATAATAGCTAACTAGTCCTGTTTAATAGTTTTGCCTGCCGTACGTATGTACACTGGCTTATACTTTCATTTAGAAACGAGCAGACAATGCACTGCCAGAAAAAAATTGAGGGCAATGTAAGAAAAAATGCAACTTTGCTTTCTCCTTCTCGTTATTACCCTGATTCATTTTTCTTCTTATGAATACCATGTAGACTGGAACAATAAGCTATTACACATTTCAACTCACCGTCATCCAAGCTCATATTACCGCATGTCATGCCATCCCATACCTTTCTCATTTTCCACTCGCTCAAGCCTGAAAAGCGGAGAAGATGAAGAAAGGGAAAGCGAGGATAACAAGAATTATTGCGAAAACGGAGAAAAATACTGGGGCAATTCGTATATGAGACAGTTTAGTAGCAATGAATCTTCCTGCTTGCTTTTCAGCTTTTATCATCATCATTTTCAAGATTGAACGAATGCGTTAACGCAACCCAAGATTAATGGGCTATAAAAACTCTTAGCGATATTTTTTTTCTCTTTCTTATTTCTTGTTTTCTCTTCGTTTTTTCAAGAGCAAAAAGTGCGTTTAGCAGACTTGTTTGTGTTTTCTTTTCTCCTCCTCTCAAATTCTGGCAAATTTGAGAATGGCACCCCCTCCAGAGAAATAGATAAAGTGAGGAGGAGGCATATTGTACATGCCGGAAATGCTTGAGTAAAATAATCCTCAAAAATAAAGAGATAGTGAGACAGCATGTATGTACATACATACATAAACACTGGACTGTACAGCTATTAGAACTTTGGAGAAAAGAAAGGTCATTAAAATATATTATTTTTTTTTGTGAGTAGGGCGAGACAGACAAGTAAGTAGAGATAGAAAGCAAACATGCTTAGTTTATAGCATGAAGTCAGTCACATGAGCCTATTTTCTCTGTTTTTCTATTCTCTTCGGACACAAGAGCAAAAAACACAGAGAAGGAGAGATGCATTAACCTCAAATAAACAAGGATATTTTCTTTCCACTTTTCTACGCACTCATTCATTCACTAAAAAAAGAACAGTCTGCTCTTCACTCCGAGTTGGGTAGTCATTTTGCAGTAATAATATGGTAGTATGTTTTTTTTGGGTACTCACGCATTTCAACTAGATATTGCATGTACATTATTATGATGACACGCATTGTTTGCTCCATATGTGAAAAATTATCCTTCTCTGTTAAATATGTCAGTGCTGCTGTCTACTACCACCGACTTTGACCAATCTATAAAACTTATAGCAGCAGCTGCCCTTGTTATTTTCATCTTTTGTGTCTTGTAAAACAGACGCTAGCATATAAAAAGGCTGGATTACTTGTCTAACTACTTTATACTTATTTTACATGCTTAACATAAACTATTTTGAAGAACACAAAAAGCAGCACGTACGCACAAAACAGCAGCACGCCTTACAGTCACCCAACAGTCTCATAAAATCAACAGGACACTAACTGAACATACGACATGACCGTAAAATTTCCAAGTATGGCCCATTTTTATTTCAAAACAGTAGCTTCTTACTTTTTTGAAGGGTTCGTCCATGATTAAATTTTTTACGGTACTCTGTAAGTCTCAAGATCATCAGCAAGACCGAAACCTATTTGTAAGCAATGCCATCATTCTCTCTGCCACTGCTTCCTTGCCACATGCACAATACCATCATATTCTCTTTCAGTGCGTTGTTTTTGTAATGCTTAGTTGCTTTTCACCAAGAGAGAAAAACAAAGTAAATTACACGAAGAAAGCTGGAAAAGAGAACGAAATGCAATATTGCAATGCAATAGACCGACTTGCTTTCACCAGACCGCATCACACGCATTTTACCCGCTTCGTTCCCTTTTTCCTCGAAAAAAAATTTATACATACTTTCCATTCAACTCTTCTTCAAAATAATTTTATACACAGCTAAAAGGCTGATGCTGATGATGATAAGAGCAGTGCTGTGAGGAGGAGGACGATGAATAAAAGTGGAGTGGAGCAATCTGTATGTACGCATTGTTGCGTAAACATTTACGCACAACTGCTTCACATAATCATACTTTGAATTTGAACAGCAGGAGGGCCAGCTTTCTCGTTCGGAATGATGATGACAGCACACACGAAATATCCAATTCTCTTGAACATTTTCTCTTTCGCTTTTACTCACTTCACTCAAAATGTTTTTATTGTTTGGGGAGAATGAGAAGTTAAGTCAATAGGAGAAAATAGTAATAAAAAGTGAGTATACCACCAAAAAAAACAACAAAATAGTACAAACGTTACAGAGTATGAGTTCATGTAAGTGTGTGTGTTGGGGGTGGGTTTTTGTTTTATTTTTGTAAACCGTAAAATGTGATAGTGATAACAGTAGGCGGGAAAAGGGAAGGAAGAAAGATGTAAAAGAAAAATGTTACTTTTGTAACAACAACAATTTGTTACAATGATAATATGATGATGATATGACCTGCTGCTCCTATTTTACCAGAAGAACATAAGCAAGAAACATCAAGATCACTGGGATCATGATCATGATCATGATGGCAATGCCAGCCAGAGAATAAATGGTAGTGGTGGAAGTGGAAGTAGACATTACAACATGTTATTTCCCTCCTCCATAATGATCATGTGTGCGTACTATTTTATACGTTTTTTTTCAACTGATCCTCTTTCCTTCTCATCTTTCACTTTGTTTTGCTAGTGATGATGATACTACTGTTGTTGAGCTGATATGTTTGAAATGAGTAGAAGACAAAAGTAGCACTCTGGTAGAATTGATCATTATGTCTGATGCGTGATACTTTGCCTGTTTTTCTTTCGGGTTAAAATGTGTGCGTAGTGTGCACTGGAATAGAAATAAGGTCTTTTGTTGTTTTTAGACAATGAGTGCGTGCGTGGGCACAAATGAGTGGAGAAAGAGGAATTAATGTATGTTCGGTGGAAATGGAAATAGGAGAGGAGTGAGCGGAATATAGAAACAAATTGTAATAATTTCATTTGATTGCTTGTGTTAGAAGCCAATATTATTAAGAATTTAAGAGTGAGATACAGTTGGTTGGTAGATGACTGGCCTAGCTCTCTCGGATTGTTGAACGCAATAGTTAAATACTTGTACAACTTGTCGAAGGACACGATTTGTTTCAATTGCAATCAAAGAAGTGAATAAACTTGGAGCAATTTTGAAATGTCTGATCGGAATAAATGATATTTTGAATTTGTATACAAAGACCAAACTGAAAACATAGCTTTCACCGGAAATTGGATCATCTCATTTAAGCTTAAGCTATTTATACGAACGATCAATGTGCTATGATTATTCTATAAACTTTAGGTTACTGTGTTATGAATAGGAATGAGTGTAGTTAAATTTCAGGGAAAATAAAACAGGAAAGTAAAATGTTACATAAAAAACCGGCAGGCTAATGTAAGCTGTCAGTTCCTACTAGCCTTCCCTTTGCGCAGTTTTTATCGTGTCACTAACAGTGTGACAAGGGGAAACATGGAACAAGCTTATAGTTGACACAAAATCGAATCAGGATTCATTACAAAGTTTCCCATGTAAAAAAAATTGTTTGTGCCCTAATTCCCAAATTCACGGAAGAAAAAAGTTTGTTTTTGGTTTACAAGTCGCGTTTATGCCACAGAGTAAAAATAAGCTAAAGAAAATGGAAGAGGAATAGAAGGTGAGGTAAATGCATAATAAAAAAATAAAAGCAACACAGCAGGTTATATGATGATGATGGTGCCGGGGAAAGTGGAAATTGGAGTGTGATAGGTGGAGCGAGAGAAATTGAGAGAACAACTGTTGCTCTACTATTGCTACTACTCTAGCACATAATATTCAACCTTTACTGCTTTATGCATATTTGTTAAACTCTTTTTTAGTAACGTAAATCAGGATTATGCTGCTGCCGTTATTGCAAAAAGAAAGTTTTCTTTAAACCAAGCAGGCAGAAAAGAAGTGCAAAGTACATAATAATAACTTTTCCCTCCTTATTTTCGCCAAGACAGAAAACAAGCACTAGACTAACTCGTTTAAAAAAATAAATTTGAGAAAGTTTAAGTTGTTGCACGATTTTTCTACCAAGCAAAAGTTTAGCAGTGCTGGTATACGGTAGTTCAACCGAGGTGCTAACCTAGATGGTGAAACGAAAAGAAGTTGCACATTGTACTGTCTGCTTGAAGAGGTAGACAAAATGGAAAAATGCATGACTAAAAATGTTAGTTTTTGTTAAATAAACAGAGCACACCGTAAAACCAAAAGTGTTTATCTGTTTAAAAGCACACTATCAGCTAATGCATTATTTATTGCAGATCATTTTGAAAAAAAGCAAATGCAAATGTACAAGTTTCTTAACTTTGACCAGCAAAACAAAAAACTGATATAACAAAATTAGAGAGAGCACAAGTAAAAATGCGGTTTTTCTATGCAAAACGTTTTTTGCATTTTTGGCCAAACTACTTTCACCATTTCGTTTAAAGAAGACGAAGACACGAAGTGGTCTACTCTACACAACAAATAAAAAAAGGAAGAAGCGGTCCGGTTTTTTTCAGAATTCCAATACTGTGCTGATGGCGTTGTGTGGAAACATGTGTATTTACACACTCATGAGTTTCGTGCCTTTCTACTTTTACCATAAAAAAATATTGCAGTGGCAGGGTAAAATTGAAAACGTGCAAAGAAAAGTGAAAAGTGCTACTGTTTTACGTGACGGTGTAGTACATAAATATTACAGTGATCTCATGATCATGTCTTGTTTTGGTTGAAATGGATACTGAATTATTACAGATGCAATGTGTGTAAATATATGTGTGATACTGTACGTGCAGGTGTTTTTTCTATTAGGTATTATTATGCTGCTGCTGACGTAATATAGTTTGGTGCACTTTCTAAAAAGGTGTTTTTTTCTATTGATAAAAAAATACATAATATACTTTTTGCTGTCATCATATCATTCTCAGGTGGTGGGTGTGTGCTGAAACGGGCAGGTTTATGCAGAAGAAGAAGTAGAGAAGAAAGTCTAGAGACGAGAGAGAAACTGGACCAAGAAAAATAGATATTTATTCGGCCCTTACCATACTTCCACTAACCTGTCGGTATATGGCCAGATTAAATACAACCAGTCCTGAGAATGGTATCAGGTACATGACCACAAGGTACGCCCAGTTAATGTACACCGTCACGTAAGTTGGATCATCTCGCATTGAGGATTTCCCGTTCATGTAAATGGTCATGTTTTTCACTGGGTCGCAAATGGGGATGGACAACACTTCCCACCTATGGTAAAACAAAAAAAATGAGGGGGTAATATAGAATTTTTCATTTTTACAGTTGCAATAAAGTCCTCAGAGTATATAAATTGCACACTTCACCTTGAGCATAATTCCTCAGAGAATTTATTGAATTGCTTGCTGTGGCAAATTCACTTTTTCGTTGCTTAATTACTTTTTGTTCAAGCTACCGTAAATGTTTTTTAAGAGTTTGGAAGAAAAATAAATAAATAGAAAAGGAACGCTACTTACCATCTTGGTAAATTATATACAATGGAGAAGAGAAATACGGCAGCAACACAAATCCTTGCCCGGCGCCATGTACAGATGGAACGTGCCTTTAAACTGAAAAGATAAAATAATTATCACATGTAAATCAGAGTTTGCGAATTTCAAGTTCATACATTCCAGTTAATGGGGAAAAGTACTATTTAATGTGCTCTCTATCTTCATTTCTTGTCCTTGTCAGAACTTTGTAATTTTACTGAGGAAGTACAAAAAAATTACAATTTTCACATAGACAGACGCTATTTTGTTTCTATATGTATATTAGTTATACATTTTACAATTGAGCGGTTGCATCAGAAGAAAAAAAATGAAGAACGAATACAAAACGACTTTGAAATGAAAAATTATCTTTCGTTTTCCAAGTGAGGAAGTCGTTTTTTTATTCTAGCAATCAGTTGAAGAGATGAAAAGGGAAGAGAGAATGAAAAAATAAATTGCAAATAAAAAATCTTACCTATGACATACTGCAATATACCGCTCAATAGTCACAGCCAACGTCAGGTATACGGACCCTGTCTGAGCTGTAAACAAGAAGGAAATGAGAAAGTTGAAAGAGAGAAAAAGAAATTGTTCATCTTGTATTTTTCATCCATTGCTCCCTCGTTGCATATTAGCTAACATGTTTATCACCCTAAAATGATTTTTTTTCATGAAACATCCCTTTGGACGGTTTAATATATTCCAGGTGGTTATGTACCATGTTCCAGTGCATTTTACATCTATCAACGTTGACATGATGTAAATATGAATAGGATGTCCGTACCGAATTCATTGTGACGTTTTCAAGTAGTAAAGAAATTGAAGTAAAATGTTCTGAGGATAGAATAGGTCGACGACTTTTGAGTAAAGACTTCTCATGGGAATAATGCATAAAGAAAGTTTTTACGAGAAAAAAAGTTAAATTTCATAAAGCTTTGTCCGCGGTTTTAAATTTGCTGCAGCATCTTTTCATTCCGTCTTTTTGTGTAAACTTACTTTCACTTACAGATTCTAATCCTGAAATGGAAGTAGTGCTACATAGGAAAAATATCTGAATAAATTGAATGGATTAAAATGAGGTCACCGTCTTCATCATAATAAATGTTAAATAAGATTGAAAATGAACTGGCTTCCGGAGTGGTAAGGTCCATTCAATTCAAAAAAGCAAATGAGATTTTTTTTTGGGCGAGCGCTAATACAATCATCACGAATTCTTTCCTGTGAAAATCCATTCAATTCAGCCAAACCCGATAATTTAGGGACAACCAAGCATTTTTTTTCCTTACCTGTAATACTGACAGGATATAGGTAGGGGACCCATAAGCGAAAGTAGACATTTTCATATTTCCAGAGAAAGGAGCTATGAACAAAGTCATTGAGAAACGGCATGCTGAAAACTAGTATGGACACAGAGATGAGGAGAGTGTCGCAAAATGCCAAGCCCAGAAGCAAGCATGTTACTGATGACTTCATTTGTGGCCTACTCAGAACTATTGCACTGAGAATGTTGCCAAAAATTCCTGGAATATAAGAAAGAAAATATAAGCTTTGTGTATAAAGTATTTAAGCAAGCATACATAATTTATCCGGTTATAATCTCATCTAAGAGAATTGCCTGTCATTTTCATCTTTTGTCACCACGAGCGTATTTAATGAAATTTAAACTAAATAAAGTCCTCATCTCATTCCTGTATAGTGGCTTAACCTATATTGAATTTTTCCAAATACGTCTTTGCCAAGTTTATACACGCTAACCATTTTATTGTGAATCTTTTTTGGTAAATAATTCTTTTGCGTTCATTTCTTCATTTAATCTGCTTTATCGTAATTATTTATTTATTTGGCCTACACACCTCTTTTCGTATTCGTTTAACTAGGTCGCAGCCTCAGGTTGCGCATCCCAAACATTAAATTTGCAAAAGTACTCCGACTGGAAGGGTACAAAAATGTTTATGTATTTAACGCATGTCTATCTATCTATAGATTTTTGAAAAAACGAAAAATTCCATAGATTCATCGATCTTGTTCTTGTTCGGCTCATCGGTCCGCTAAAAAAAGTTTTAATTTGATGGATGATGTGGATCTCGGGCGTACATAATAGTACAAGTACATCATGTTGCTTATATTCCATTTATTCCTCATTAACGACAATAAACTGAGCCCATGTTGATCTCCTCATAGGTGGGTTATGCTGTGACAAATAGACATAAGGTTTGTCGTAGAAATTCGTCATAAAATATACATACGTGTGAATGCATTTGAATGACGATTTGGTTAGCGCACAAAGAACGAAAATCCTGGCTTAGATGAGGTAAGAAAGAGAAAAACTGCTAGTCTCCTCGTGTCTCGATTTCCTTTCTACTTGAAATAAAATATTGGTACTACTTAAAATGCATTTTTTCTCAACTCCTTTTTTACCTAAAACAGCGACAATGCTAATTCCCAATCCATTCACAACAAACTGGAAAAGCGCTGTAGTCGGTTGACTCAGTGATGGATCAATGTTCACGCAACTGCCCCAGGTTGCATTCCCATAGTCGAAATCCATTCCACCTGGATCATCAATTGCCGTTGTATTTACGCCGCTTCGATTCGTTCCACCACTAAAAGCAGGATGATTATGGTGATGGTGGTGGTGCTGCTGGTGGAAGTCCAACAGTGATTCATTACTTCCTGTAAGACCCTTGCTGGGGATATACATCGTCTCAAATGACGACAAGTCGTCTACAACATCCATGGTGGTTGGATTGCCTGAATGGATTTTATTCTGACTTGGGTTGTGTTTCTCAAAGCTTCAAAAATACTCTTGTCGGTTTTTTGACACAATAATCTGAAAGAACAAATGGCCCAAAAAATACACAGATTAGGATTAGATTTTTCTAATAAAATATTTTGATTTGATCAATAAAAAAGCAACTACTTTTGGTACAAGCTAATTTGTCAAATGTCACCCTCCTTCCCGACCAAAGCTGGCCGACCCAATTTGAGGCAATAATGTCGAACAAAACTACCAGAGTGTTCACACGGTCTCCACATTTCATAAACAGATGAACGATGAACAGAAACACACGTTTCCGTTAATTCGATGAAATTTATGAATCGTGTAATTTGTGATTTCTTCTGTTTCTCTGAAAAATATACGCCGTACTTAAAAACAAAAGTCGACTACTTTTACACGCTATATTAAACAGCGGCCATTTTTACTCTTTCTTTCTACTTGTCAATTGGTTAAGTTTAAGCCTTTTTTATTTTCCTTTTCTTCTGAAAGAAAATCGACTTTGGAACAAAGGTGAAAACAGAGAAGGTGAACAAAGTGCAGCCAATCAAAACGAATGCTTGCTCGTTTTCACTCCTTCTCTCTTTTGTTAAGGTGAACCATTAACAAACGCTCACTTTCTCTTCTTTTTTTATTTCCTCATTCTTTCTGTTTTTTGAGGGAAGCTTACTAAGCACAAAATTTGTGCAGGCAATTTAGTAAAAGAGGAGAGGTCACAAGTCAAAAACCTGAAGAACGAGGAACAAAAAAATCGATATCTCCCTAAAGCTTCCTATATAAAAGGGAATATTTTTAAATTGGAAGAGTACATACGTAGTGTACACATTATTTCATACCATCTATTACATCATGGTAATGTTTTTAATGCATGAAATTGTATCCACATTTGGTGAAATTTTCTATTTCCGATATAAATTTTTGGTGACATTTAAAGTACACAACCTAGTGAGGTACGTTGACGAGTGGGGGGACACGTATAGTATTCCTTTTTTGCTGCGCATCCCAATGCTTCCATCTCCAGAATTTCGTCATCTATTCAGCTGCGTAGTCATACGAGTGTTTTAAAACTAAAGAGAACGGCTTAATAACTTTACATAAAACATACAACTTCAGAACACCTACCGCATCATTTCTCTTTGCCATAATGAAAATGTCATCTCTACAATTCGAGCATAGATATCTGAACCATTTTAGCGTAGAAATTAATTAGACCACCAACTATGACGATGTAGAGACAAGAGCAAAAACGGACATAATTTACATCTCAAACAAGTCGGACGCCCAGTAGTATTCACATCACAAGAGATGCAACCAAAGTGAAGGACACTGGTCCATTTTATGTCATGTGTTACAAATCTTCACAAACAAACTTGTAGTTCAAACAAGGATAAGTGGGATCATCATCATTATCAAGAGGAAAACTGTTACAGACAAGCACGACATTGAAATGTCGGGTGTCTTTCAATTCATCATCAAAGACACCACACGAGATCAAGTCAACTGTACACATTTCAAACAAAAAAAACTTGCATACACCTACCATTGCTTGCTTCTCCTTGAGTGCCTTTAAATTATGCATTCACCCTATTTTACATACTTTCAAAAAAACTGACTTTTGCAGAAGCAATAGTGATCCCGATCCCCTAGATTCCCTTGTGAATCAATCAATAATTCGAGCGTAAAAAGATCACAGAGTAGGCATATTTTTACTACCATAATCATCTTTGTCACATGATCATCACACATTTATTTTTATTTTCCTTAAAGTCACGTACCCTAAAATAAACTTTTCTTCAACCAAACCTACTTCCAATTTGGGAAACGTTTTCAAAGAAAATGGGATAAACTCCAATTTTCCTTCTGGAAAGTGAAATCCCTATGTAAGGTGACAAGTCTTTTCTATCGAGTTTTTTTTGCTTATGAAGCTGTTCCTTGTGTGTTTTCCCTAAAGTCATTAGCATCCGTATTCTACCTAGTCACTGAAATCCATCTGCCATTCATATTCATGTCGATGCCGACGATGTCAAAAGTTTTTAACATGCTGACAGTAACTTTAAAAGCAAAAAGGTGGAGTCTCAAACTCAAATAAAATCCCCTTTTATTCAGGTTTCCAGCTAAATCATGTTTCGATTTTTGAACTTTTTAGCAACATTTTGACTTTGTGTGACTCTGTGTTATCTTTCCATTTGAGAGAAACCAAAAATGTTTTTGGCAAAGTTGCTGTAATAGTTTAAAATACATTGAATTATGATAAATTGAAGTAAATGCTGATGATCAGGGTGCAAATATAAATGCATAGGTATGTGAACATACCAAAGCCAAGCCGATCTTGACTAAAAAAAAGTCAAAGTGAAAACACTTGAGCCTCCCTTTGATTAACCATAATTTAACAGCTTGTCTTTGTAATAACGTGTCGTACCATATCCACTCAGTCCACACCTAAAAGTCACGTATTTTCTACTACTACGTTCTATACACCAAACTAGGCGGTGGGGCTGATAAGATAAAAAGAACTGACACTTTCCTTAAGGCGGTAGACACATCATTCAATTGAGAGAACGTGTCGTCTGAAAAAAGTGGTTAGATTTGGATGAAAAATCCCCACGCTATATATGCTAACTGTGTTCTGGAACTGTAGAAGCAGCAATGTTAGAAATATATGTACCTAACTATTATCGCAGTAACTGTAACAGAGTTCCTGCGGGTCTCTTGTCTGCGTTCATCCGGTCAGCAACAGAGGTACTTACTGAAGCACAAGAAAAAAGAAGAAGCCATGCCTATTTTTTGTTCTTTTGATGATGGTGAAGAAGATAAAGTTCTAATGTGACTTTCTTTCTCTATTTTTTTCTTTCTGTGTAGTGGCAGGCACCAGTGAAAGAAAACAGAAAATCGGTCGGAAATGAGGTTGATGCCAAGCAGCCAGCAGTTTGATTCTAATATTCCCACAAACGTCATCATCTTCATCATCATTAAATATCTGAAGTGGGAACTGGGAAGACAGAAGCAAAAACTCATTTTCAATTGAAAGCAAACATATGGGAAAGTTTGATAAGTTCTATCGTCATCATCATCATCATCACCAGCAACATCATAATATCACGCAATAAACATATCATCATTTATTCTCCATTTTCTCCTGGTATTATTTTGTTTAAGACAAAAACCATCCTATGTGCCAACGCTATCAATATCGTCAGTCACTTTCTTGTCTTTTTAGCACAGCAAAAAAATTATTGCTATTTTTGAAATGAAACATTGCATGCGATTTCGCAGTAAGTGTTTTTTTCTGTTTTCTGGAATTTTTCGAACAAGGACAATGTTTTTTTGTCGTTGTCGTCGTCCTCAGGAAAATTGCGTACTGTACCGTGTATAATGTTGAACGAAACCGACGAGGTAATGAACCTTTTTTACGCTTTACAGCAAGCAGAAACTCGGGCTTGAAAGTTCTTTCGAAACAGACAAAAGACAGCTATGCCGACGCGTAGGCATTATGTACATGTACATATGTATATTACCTCACTCCAGGTGACTTTGAAAAAATTCAGGGATTATTGCCATTGCCCAAAACGTAAAGGAGAAATGCTTATTTTCCAAAACATAGAGCTTCCTCTTTCGATGGCAAATCGATTTACCAGTTTTTAACAAAGAGGGCTGAATTTCAGTACAGAATACAGAAGGAATTTATTTTTATTTTTTTTTGTTCTCCTTGAAAAAAAAAGTTTAACAATAGAAGACGGATAATAATAGAAGCATTGAAAGAAAACTCATTTCAACAACAGAGGCACACACACACTCACTCTCTCTCTCTAGCTCTATTCGGGTCTGACCATGGTACATGATTGGAAGCGATGAGAGCACCAAGTGTGAAAATGAGATGCTTACAACTTCCCACTTTTTTTTCAAAAACACACAAGTCCTTCGTTTTTTTAGACTCATCATTGCAGTTTTCAAAGTGACGATTCCCTTTAAAGCATTCACATTATCCTAAACTAAAATGAAAATGGTTCCTTTCCTCTACTGCTTTTGTCCTTTCTCTCTTTCTCTCTCTCTCTCGTTCTTCCATTTCATTCGTTCTACATGACAAAATTACAGCAACTCTTACCGTTTCACTTTCATTTTAGCTCTTGAATTGAACAAGATTACGTGTTATATCATCATCCCACTTGACTTACTTTAGTTTACTTACTCACACTTTCGATTCTTCTCCTAATAATCCTTCCTTTAACTATCTCTCTCTCTCTCTCACTTTCTCGGCAATAAAACCTTTGCTAGTCAAAATCAACAAGATCGGCTTTTCCGGCAGAGCTCTGAGTGAAGTGGTAGTAAGTTAAAGATAATCATGATCATCACTACCACCCCAGTGCCACTGCCACGATGATGATCATCTTCATTGCCACACTCTCGACAGAATGCAATTTGCTTTTGACAAAATTTAAGACTAGCTTTTGCTCCCGTAAAGAAAAGGAACCAAATTCTAGGTAATTTTTCATCTTCCAGACAATAGTGCAAAATTCACTTCTTTTACTAGCAGCAGCAGTAATAGCATCATCACATTTAGAGAGCTTTGAAATTAAATGTCAGCTCAAATTTTATGCTTCTTTTTTTGTTTTAATGATTGGATTATTTCTACAAATTCCCGTATAAAAAGTGCTCTCAGCAGAACTTTTAGTATTGAACTCTGCTGTGTAACTGTGTAACTAAATATTGCAAACTGGTGCTGATGATGAAGACAATGATGATATCGATGAAAAGCAATAACTTTTCACTTTCTCTCCATCCAAAACTTTGGTTATAATTTAAGAGGGAATCTTTCCACTAGGAATTTTATTTGAAGTCGAGTCGACTCGTTATATGTATATTGTAGTTACTAAATTTACTGGAGGACTTTCCTGTCTAGTTTTTATACGATCCATTCACCAATTTTCTATTTTTTTGTCTGTAAAAAATCGCTTCTAAATATTTCTTTCTCGTCGAGTGCCACTAAAAAACAACGAGATGGATGACCTTCAAGTGTAAATTTATTTTATGTGACTAACTTCCAATCATTAAAAAACAATGTATTTATTTTATGGACTTCATTATCGAAAAAAAGTCACTCTTCCGTTATTCCGACTTTCAACCACCTTTTTCACATCAAAGCGGGCAATTTACTGTTTCTGGAGTTTCGACTGGAATCACAATCAGCCAGTTGAATGCACTATTTTGTTACATTCCAAAAAACACACAATTAGCCTGAAATAGTAAACTTTTTTTCGTTTGTTTTTTTTCTACTGATGAAGGCGTTCGCTAAATGTGGGGAATGTGGGAATGAGCGCGTGTAAAAGCAAAGTGTGCATTTTAAAAACAACCATTTTTATGCAGATGAAAGGAGAGAGAAAAGAGTTGTAAGAGCTCTTTTCACGGTGCTCGGTGGTTCATTACGTTTTTGTCAGAGTTTCAACAGAATTTTAAAAACTTTTTTATTCTTCATTCAAACAAACTTTATTTTCCTCGGGATCGGGGTAATAGTTAATGATAAAGTAGGATGAGGATGATGGTACTCTAGTTTCGACAAGCTAGGATTCTACACTCTATCAGTCTATCGCTATTCAATACATGTGAACTTTATTTCATACAAAACTTTTATTTTTCTGTGTGGATTTTCACTAATTGTTGGTCTCACACACAACTGCCACACACATAATTATCAAAGAGATTGAGAGAGAGAAAAAAGCTATGGAATAGAAAACCTTTCAAAAAATTACACTTTACAAGCATTGTTCAATTTTCCGGAATATTTAGAACTGAGATAACTGCGCCTGCTGCTACAACTGTGTTAGTCACATATGCACGTAAATATTTATTTTGAATGCTGAGAATGAGGAAAAAGCAATCTGAAAAGAGACGTATGCAAATTGTTGTAAGTAAGTAAGTAAGAGTTCAAAGAACAGCCATATTGTTCCAGAATAAATTAATTTTTCTGTCATGTCTCTTTTTTTATCTACAACTTCATGCCACATTTAATCTAATTATTCATTCTGTCAATACAAAAATTTCTACAATGATGATGATGATGAGAGCAACTCTCTTGGTTCAGCATCATTTAACCCTTCCTCGCACCACATGATCATCACACCGTCTAGTCTCATTGTCATTTCCTATTACTTGTCCAATTGTACATCCACCCACACACATGTTTTTGTTCACTTGTGCATACATACACATAGGTATGCAGTTACGTATGATGTAGGTATTTTAAAAGAAATGAGGTCAACCTTCCCATCCTATAGACTATTCTCGTATTCTTTTTTTTTCTTCTCCCATTTGAAACAGCTGTCTGCATTTTGGTGTGTTTTATTTTTATTTTCCAGTGGACTACTGGTCAATTCACTGGAATATCCGTGTGTCATCCTATTAGAGAAGATACACTGCACCGTCCACACAGAGAAAATAGAATAATAGCTATATAAGCTTACATACACAACTCTATATACACGGTCATATAATAAAATAAATCTATTTTTACGTCCCATTTCAAACGAATAAATCAGCATTTGATTTGACTTTCTTTTTCCACTAAAAGCATGATAGACAGATAGCCTCACGACGACGACGACGACTTGCCTATACGCACACACACGCATACCTAATCCCAAAATTTTGTTTGCTTCTTTATCAAAAAATAGTGCGTTACCCATATCCGATCAGTAGAGAAAGCAATGGACAGTGAAAGTACAATATTTTCTTTCTTTTTTTGATAATGTCACCATTATTCAAAATGTTATTGTTTCCTTTCTTAGGTAAAAAAAATTCTCGTCTTGACCGTAAATGGGACTCTAAAGGAGGGGTACTTTACTTGCTCAAGTGAGAAAAGGACGCTTTTTAATGTGCTTTATCTTCCTATTGAGATGGAGAGTCAAGTGTGTACATAAAAAAGTACGGTTATTTTTTTGTACTCTTTTCTTCTCTAGAGAGAAAATGTCATTACAGTCTATAATATAGTACATATCTTTTCCCACGTGTTCATAAGTGTCCTCGATTTCTCACTCACATGTGCTTACGGTTGAAGTATGAGTTCTCTTATTACTTCTCTGCTGCCACGCATTTTCAATGGTCATATGATGTGTCGGTGTTACTCATCCGAGGAAAAAAGGTAAGTCATATCATCGTCGTGCCTTATTATTATTTCACTAGAAAAAAAGTAACTTTTCGGGTGATACTAAAAAAATATATATTTTTTTTGCTGGAGCATGTTTTTATTATTATATTTTCTCTGTGATTTGTGCACGGATTCTTTATATAGCTTTTTGATTATGACCGCAGAGCTTTATGATTACCATTCTTTATATCGTTCCTGACTTTTGTAAAATTTATTGATTCTTTCAGAAGTGACAGCATAAAACTAGCCACCATCGAAATCAAACCACAGGACACAATTCATTTTTTGAACAGTGAACAATGCTCTCTCACTGAAGCTAATAGCGATCCTAACACCAGCGTCATCATTTCCTAGAAAAAAAAGTCACAACCACAATTTACTACACAGTTTTATATATATACTTCAGGGTCGTTGTAAGTAGTAGAAGAGGTAGACCAATGGTCACTCAAATTTACAGTGGTTGGTTTACCCCTATCCCACATGTGACTTTTTGTCCCTTTACATTTTCATTTGTGTGTGTGTGTGTGCATTCCTACGCTTTTTTTGTCTGTTCGCAAAATCAACGCAGTTCAGTACAATTCCAGGGGAGAAGAAGGAAATGATGATGGCGCTTTAGCAGTAGCAAAAAAAAGTTAATGGGGACAAAAGCCAGGCCAGTGGTCCACAGGGGCACATTGCAAACACACACACATACACACACAAAAAGTGTCATTACCATCATTTTAAGCAGCTACATTGTAGCTTGCGGTGTAGCATAAAAAAAGAACAATGGGAACAGCGAAGAAATTTCTTTATGACACTTATAATTCTTGTCAAAATCAGACAGAGCTGGCAAGGGGAATTGCTACCCTTTCTATTATTTTCATAGGGCTTGTAAGTACTCACAGTAGTGGGATGACCACTTCACAGTTCACTCATACAAAACTTTTGCAAACTAAGGGTCCGTTGTGGATACTAGTTTAGTGAAAAAGATGACCACAGTGACAAGACAAGAGAAAGCTTTGCGTATACAGAGCTGACGTTAAATTGCCCACCAAACTGGAAAAGGAACTACAGAAATGTAACAAATGAAAAGGATAGTAAAATGCGTCTCTGTTTCAGTAGTTTTTAGGCACTTGTTCTGGCATTGGTACTAAAAACTATTTTGGGAGTAGCAGTGTATGTGGTAGAGGAAAGTGCAATTGTCATCATTGTAATAACCGTAATGATAGTAATAGAAACGGCAATAATGACAACCAATAAGTTCTTCTGCGGGATATCTATGTCCACTTTAGCACACTGCCTGACTAGAGGGAAAAGGGAACGAAAGACTGACCCGATGTAAAAAGAGAGAGTACATGAGAATTTAAGAAGAGAACGCAAGAACAAGCTGCATGTGGCCTTATACTTGCCATCTTCCTAGGTCGTCATCATCGTCATCCTCATATTATCCTCCTTCTCCCCTTATCGGTTTGAAGCACACATATCTCCAATCTGACTGAACCCTGAACCTTTATTCCCCCTTCTTATTCTCTCCCGCTGCTTTTTATGATTCTTTGAGTGTGATTACTTGGATTGCTTGATAGCTTTGTGGTGGTGGTAGTTATTTCAGTACAATAATAACGTAGTAGCATGTACTCCTGCAACACTAAATACGTCACCATTATCATCCGCGTCGTACTCAAAATTATAAAGTTTCAACTGAGCTAAAAGGGCCTAAAGGCTAAAAACGCTATATCCATTCGCTTTCTTCCTTTTTCCCATGTCACATGCCCCCGTTTTGCATTGCATAAAATTGCCACTTGGAGCAAACTTACTTGGTCCCCAAAGTAAAATACATGAATTGTTTTGGCTTCATTACCGTCCAACCCAGCACAGCCACCACCACCAGCAGAGAAAATTAGGTATATTTTATCATCTCATAATATCCTTCTCTGCGTGTGATACTACTTGATATTGATGATGAACGCGCTAAGAAGCAGCAGAGCTTGTAAACATGAAAGAAAAGTCCTTTTCTTTGCTTTTCTTTCCAAGTATGTGTATAACGGTTTGTTGGATGAATATAATGAAACAAAAAAAGTATACTAATCGTTAGCTGAATCAGCGTAAATAATAATAAGTCTGGTTGGATAAATGCTGTATTTGTTTGTGTGTGTGTTCATATTGTACAAAAATAGCATACATTTTTTTTGTCTGTTGGCTTGAGTGTAAGCCTGTTTTTTTTTGTCGGTTGGTTTCACCCTGTCACTTGCATTCAGATTTCAGAAACGCTTGTTTTCCCAACTATTATCATGCCATCATCTTCCTTTCTTCTTCTAAG